>JASDQU011247911.1:2646-25659 GCA_032191745.1 Picea mariana
TCTGTCCTATACCCCTACCTCCTTAGTGTCAATTTGGACCAACATGTTTGGCATGAAAAATCCACCTCTATCCTCCACATTCACACCTGGAGGAGGTCAATTTCACGCTTTGGGCAACCCCCAACCCAGATCCACTCTCGCTGGGGACAATTTTTATAACCCGCATCAGAACATTCCTACTGGAATGACGCCCAACCAACCTTTTATGAATCAGCCTCGAGGAGGGTCTTACAATCTCGGACAGGGTCTTGGCACAAGGGAATACCCAGGGTTTAATGCTACATAGTGCACCAACAAAACCCTAACTACCGGCCCTTTCAACAACACTTGCGGAGAAGATGAAGTCTCACCCAAGGTAGAGGCAGGGGTGGTTGCAAGACTCAGGCGTCTGCAACCTTAGCTGGGACACAGATATGTGATTATGATACTTAATAAAGCACTTAGCATCATCAGTTCCTCAATATGCAATCAGTAATCACTTCGCTGACAAAACAAGACTTCGCAGCATTCACAGAGGTATAACGCATTTAAGCACTTAGCATCAATAGATAGGTCAGATCTAGCAGATCAAGCATTCAACACATTCATATAGATTAGATCTAACATTCTCATACATCATTATCACTAAGCATAAGCATATCTATCTAATCATCTCGAAGCACTTAGTAAAAGAATACAAAAACACATCCAGACAAGCACAAAGAAAAACAACACAACATTTATGTGGTTCACCCCCACCCTGGGGCTACATCCACCAACTCTTATTATTTATTAGCTTCCTCAATAGATTACATGCACAGATCCACCAAAACCCTATTCTGCATAGGATAGAAGATCTTTGCATCTCGCTAGATCCTTCTTCCTTGTGTTACAGCACAAATCCTTCCACTGTTTGTTACAACCACTTGCACTTAGCCCTGCAATTCTCTTACAGCCATGCACAAAGAACTTACAAACCCTACTTGCACTTAGCATACATCACATAGATGTCGATAGATGCTCCTCTTACCACACACACACAAACACACTATTACATCGCTTAGTCATCTATTTATACATTACAAAATAGGCCTAAACATGGTTAAAACCCATGGGCCGACATCCCAATCCCATTACATATTCCCAAAACCCAAAAAGGATCCAAAAGTGGGTCGAGATCCTGTGATCTCTGCTTCATCTTGCGCTCCTCCTTCAACAAGCTATCGAAGTCCCAAAATAGGTTGACATGACCAAGAATATCCCAAAACTTGGTCAAGGGCCAATAGGCCCCCAACACTCACCTGTGACTCATCCTGAGTCACTCTGGTCTGATCAGTTCTGCCTCGAATGCCTTAATCTTGGCTTGAGCTTCTTCGGCCTACTGTTGTGTTATGGTCTCTTTCTCGGTGAAATACTGGATCATGTTCACAGGCCCTTGTAGGCATTGTTCTGCTATGATGACAACCTGTTCTAGCTCTGCTCCTCGACTTTCAATCTTTGTGAATAATTGGCATGCCTTATGTTGTACTGGTTGAAGTTGTTGAGTAACTTCCATCACTCTGCTTTGAATTGTATGGATCTATTGTTGGGCGGTGCGTTTCTCTTGAGACTGCTTCATTCTTTCGATGGTCAACAAGGCCTTCAACTATGCCTGTAGTGTGTCTATGTGCTACTTTTCTTCCTTGAGCTGCAACTCCAATGCCTGTAACTTGGGATTCTCGGTGAGGTTCTCATATGTTTGGGCACTCTGGTTACTTAGCTTCTTCCACTCCATGGCAAGATCTTTTAATCTATCAATTGCGCTATGGGTAGTTTCTTCCCTTAGGCCTCTTACATCTTGAGGGGTCTCGGGCACAGTGTGGAGATCCAAGTCTGCTATGCACTGCTGGAGCTACTAGTTTACTTCTTCAAGTTCTGCCACCTGTTGTGGAACTCGCTCTTCAGTTTTTACTTCTATGACTGTCACAGAGCAAAGTTCTCTATGAACCATTTCCTTTACTTCGAGTTGCTCGGCGAGAAACTGTTCCTTGCTTTGTTGTAGCTATGCTTTTTCTTCATCCCACTTTGCCTGCAGAGCAAGCTTTTCTCACTCTACAACACTGCATTTCTCTTCAAGGTCTCCCTGTACTTGTGCCAAAGCCTGGGTGGCTTGCATTATTTCTTCCTAAGCTCGTCGAAGGTGAGCTTTAACTGTGTCAGCGATTTGGTGGAGTTGATCTGGATCATCTCCCAGTTATGTTGTTCCTATTGATAGAGGTGCGGTTAGAATGTAGTGCCTGATGCACCTCTTAGAGGTATACCTTAATGTGATTGTACACTTCCTCCTGCTTAGCTTCCTATTTTCTTGCTATCTCCAGTGAAGCATCATTCAGGGCTGCTGCAATGAAATCGAAGTCATCTGCGGTGAGGATAGTCTCAAACTTGGTCATGGTTTCTTTCACTTTCTTTCGGGAAGAAGGTTTTGGAGGGGGAACCTTCCTTTTCTTCAAGGAGTCTTCCTCATCTCTAGGTGGTGTTAGCTCGTCTTTATTATACTTAGTTTTCATGCCATCTACCTCTTCACCATCACCCTCTTGCTCGAGTGAGATGGAAGCAGTCTTCACAGATGTACTGTCTAAATCCTGAACTTCTTCAAGCTTCTTCGTCTTGCTAGGTCCAGGTGTATCTTGCACAGTTTCTGGACTGTCTACGTCGGACATCTCCGTAGGGTCTACTAGAACAAGGAGGTCCATGAACCATTCCTCAGCAATCTCTTCCAAGTCTTCCTCTGTTAGCTTGTAGTATGACTATAGTTGTTTCTTATGCCCATCTGCGTGTGCTGTGATGTAAATAAAATTTCAATCAGCACTGAACTTCATCAAAGGCCAAAACCTGTGGAGAGTATTTGGGGTCATACAAGGCTCAGACTGGATGGTTATCTTCAACTGGTTGTAATATGTCTGGAACATGACATTTGACTACCACTGTTTATTCATGTTGTTTGAGTACCATAGTGTACTAAACTTCGTAGCCAGAGGTTCAAACGGCTCGATGTCCGGGAAGGTCGCACCTTCCAGCATCTCTCAGGTAATGAAAGTGATCAGGATCAATAGCCAATTGAAGTGTAATTCATATCCCTGATCTCACGCTTCCCTGCAGTCCAGTTCCAACTAGTTCACCAGTTACTTCACCCAATTCATTTGTAGGCCCTCCGTGCACTTCCCTGCGAGGTCGACTACAAATCCAGTCACTTGGGTGGGTCGGTTCTTCCTGACTAACTTTCCTGCAATCAATTGACAAGTGAGACGTATTGCACCGCTTTTGATCAAATCTACCTTGTAGCCTCATGTTCCTTTCTTGACATCTGTGTAAGTGTCTTTTATCCTTTGAGCTAGAGTGCGATCCATGGTATTTTCGGGATAGAAATCCTAAGGTTTAGGGCCTTGCATACTCAGCTATGTGATCTAATTGATCAACGTCGGATCCACTGTGATACGATGGTTTAACCAAAAGTATCTGCCATGGTAATAGGACAAAAGCAACTTGACGCATGCATTCACCTCTTGGTGTCTTCTGAAGTGAGGACTATTCATAATGTTGAGCAGTGTGGAATGCGTGAGGTTCATGGTCCAAGATTGAGGAATTATCTTTGAATTCTTTCCTTTTGTTCTGGTCAAGTAATTATGTGGGGTGAGCATGTTGTAGACCTTCCTGTCGCCGAGGTTGAAGTCGCTAAACTTCAACACCGCAATCTTTTCTTGATCTATGTGAACTATGCATATCCCCTTCGGGATTTATGTAGTGACTAAGGCGTACTCAAAGTCTCTGGGCACACTGTCTCAATTTATCACACTGCTCAGAGGGGGTAGATAGGCGGGTAGTATACTCAAGATTAACTTAGCATTTGCGAGATCATCTCTATGCTTAGTTCGCTTCTCATCTATTGGCTAGGATGGTTTGGCTCGAGAAGTGGACAGAGAGGCTAGGAGTCCTCTCATCAAAGATGCTTCTACACCTATAGACACTCCTCTCTCCGACATGACTCTTTCAGTCATCAAGTCAAGGAGAAATTTCGTCATTGATTCTTCAACTGCGGTGAGCTCGTCGGACATACGTGCTCGGGATTAACGATATCGGGTTCACGGTTCACTCAGACACTGCAATATGCTAAAAGGAAATAGTGCAATGACCACGGTATACAAATCAACAAGTCTGTGAACTCAAATTCTCATTTAGCAAAAGTGTTATTCATGCATGGCACGATGAGAAAAATAGGTAACTCGGTAACAATTCTCTTGTAATGGGTATAAAGCCTCATTAACTCTTGTTCTGTCCATTATGGCGCAGTCCAATGGTATGGTGGTGAACAATAAATTCTTTCTGACCCATTTGGAGTGGCATTCGAACAGATACATCGTCCCCAATGGCTATATTTCTTCGCCATGGCGAAGTGCCATGTGTTGTTCTGATATCCCAACGAAGTTCCAATTCTGCAAATTTTCTTTCTGTGAAGTTCCCTCTGGATCCTTCTGGAACTTTTTAATCTTAGCCCTCTTGTTACTTAGCTTTCTAGCCTTCTTTCCAGTGAGCTTCAACTCGATATTCCTTTTTCCATTATGATTCTTATCTTCTTTGGACATAGTCACTTCGCGTTGTTGAGATTCTTTCCTAGGATTCAGTGGTAACACCTCTTCTTTATCTGGGATAGGTGCTTCAGTCTTATGTGGGTCTTCTAATGTTCTTGCAGCTTCAACATCTGGGTCTCTAGTATTAAATAGCTTCGATCTATTCTCCTATTCTTCAATCAAGTGTGTGATCCTTCTGTTCATGAAATATTTTAACTCTTGTCTCTTTTCTTCTAAAATTCATTCTTCTTCTTTTCACCTGGCTTTATCTCTATCAATCCAAGGTTTTTCTAGTAGCATGGTAAATGGGGCATTGTCCTCAATAAATTCAATAATCTCAAAATCTTCTTCTGTCGAAGTTCCATTGGCATTCATAGATATCTGAGTGAGCTTTCCACATAGGTTTACTAGTTTTCCTCTGAATAACCCTATTCCTCCTAAGGAGGGCATCATAGAAGGCCTCCCTATAGCTTCCCAAGTTCTCTCTATCATGATATTAACCTATGTTTCCTCATCTAGAACATAGTCAATGTCGAAGTCTCCTATTCTTTCTTCAATGCAATATTTTTCTTTAAATATCTCTGATATTCTAACATGTCGGTGATCATTCAAGGTTTCTCTCATCTGTAGCAATACTTTCTCTGATTCTTTTTGGGTTCTACTATAGCCTCTAGATCTGCCTTAGGGTTTTCCTAGTTCAGATTCATTCTTTTAAGATTAGCAATCATTCTAGGGCAATCCAAAACTTCATGGTCCGTAAATTTGCAACAAATACAACTAGGTCTTCTCCCAGGGCATTCTTTAGCAAGATGTCCTGGTTTTCTGCAACTGTAACAAAGGGTTAATCCTCTCTTTCTTTTAAATGATCCCCAACTTCTCATGTACTCTGCACTAGGATCATAGGAGTTAACCTGCAACAAATTCTTTTTAGGATCCTGCATCCATTTGTTAGTCCAAACATTCTTTCTATGCATAGGTATAACATATCTTTCACTATTCTTATTGGATATATTCATATCAAACCTTCTTTCATCTATTAATGCCCTAGTTTTTAATCAAGGAAAGAATCTATCAAACAAACCTAGATCCATACTCTAGAAACAAAACAAAAAAATCACTTATCTTACTTTCGCAGAGCACAAAGCTTTCAGATATAGAATTTTTCTACTATTCTTACCTTTATCAGAGCACAGAGCTTACAAATATTACCTCTTTTCTTCAAATCTGACCTATTTTCTCAACACAAAGCTTCACAAGTCAAGTAACAGGATACGCACTCGGGCAACAGATCTATGCACGGAGCTTTTACAGTTTCAGGACAGATCTTTGCACAAAGCTTCTTCTTTCTCAATTCCCAGCAATCACAGTTTCAGGTCCCAGCAACGGAACCATTTGTTGGCATAGAAGTAGACCCAGGTTTCAACGCTACATAATGCACCAAAAAAACCCTAACTACTGGCCCTTTCGACCACACCTGTGGAGCATATGAAGTCTCACCTAAGGTAGAAGCAGGGGTGGTTGCAAGACTCGGGTGTCTGCAACCTTAGGTGGGACACAGATATGTGATTATGATACTTAATAAAGAACTTAGCATCGTCAGTTCCTCAATATGCAATCAGTAATCACTTCGCTGATAAAATAGGACTTCGCAACATTCACAGAGGTATAACGCATTTAAGCACTTAGCATCAATAGATAGGTCATATCTAGCAGATCAAGCACTCATCACATTCATATAGATCAGATCTAACATTCACATACATCATTAGCCCTAAGCATACACATATCTATCTAATCATATCTAAGAACTTATAAAAAGAAGACATAAACACATCTAGACAAGCACAAAGCAGAACAACACAATGTTTATGTGGTTCACCGCCATCCTGGGGCTATGTCCACCAACTCTTCTTCTTTATTAGCTTCCTCAATAGATTACATGCATAGAGCCACCAAAACCTTACTCCGCATAGGAAAAAAGATCTGCGCATCTCGCTAGATCCTTCTTCCTTGCGTTACAGCACAAAGTCTTCCACTGTCTGTTACAACCACTTGCACTTATCCTTGCAAGTCTCTTACAGTCATGCACAAATCACTTACAAATGCTACTTGCACTTAGCATACATCACATAGATGTCGATAGATGCTCCTCTTACCACACACACACACACACACACACACTATTACACTGCTTTTTCATCTATTTATACATTACAAAATAGTCCTAAACATGGGTAAAACCCATGGTCCGACATCCCAATCCCATTACATATTCCCAAAACCCAAAAAGGATCCAAAAGTGGGCCGAGATCCTGTGATCTCCACTTCATCTTGCGCTCCTCCTTCGACATGCTTTCGAAGTCCTAGAATAGGTCGACATGACCAAGAATATCCCAAAACTTGTTCAAGGGCCAACACAGGGCCATGGTGCTTACCAGAACCCTGGCTGGACTGCGGTTCCCCAAACACAATATTTCTAGAGAGCTTGGGGCCATATGCTGCAACCTCATCTCCCCTTTCTGGCCATGCTTAATATTCCATACTTTTCTAAGTTGATGAATGACCCTATGTCTCATGATCTTACATGGCCCCCTGTCCCCACAAAGCTTCCTTTGGACATCCTAAAGTTCAAAGGTAAGAATGGCAAGGATCCCAGTGATCACGTCACCACCTTTCACCTATGGTTCTCTTCGAATTCCCTTAATGATGATTCCATTCGATTAAGATCATAGATAATTTTAGGGGCTAAACTTCGCAAATGGGCTAATTTTCCACGGTTTTTCCCCAAAAAAGATTCACCAATTTCCATTTTTTCTAAAAATGATTCACCCAAATTCCATTGAATAAAATTATTTTACCTTAAAAATCGCCAAAATTTTATAGAAACTATAAAAAATCCTTAGAAATTTGAATATTTTTACAAATCTATCGCCAAAGATTTTAGATTTTGCATATTAAGGACTAGTAAGGTTAGCCCCGGTTTCTACATTTTAATATAAATTTCCATCCTTAAAATCATCCCTGATTAAGATTGTTTCAACGCACCCTCATTGGGGTCACTACAAAATGGTATATCGAGCTACCTAGGGGGGCATATGGGACCTTTAATCAGATGGTATTGGTCTTCCTTAACCACTTCCAATTTCTAGTTCATTACGATGTTGGCCTAGAACTTCTGTTGACTTTACACCAGGACACAACCTCTCATATCTCGGATCATATCCAGGAGTGGCATAGATGAAAGAGGTTGATTAACACCTCCATATGCATGACCTTTCTTTTAGAATGGTTCCTCAAGTCTTTGCAGCCTCCTATCTCAAAGGATGTTGCCACGTCCGGGGTTACCACTGAGGAAGAAGCAATATTCAAAGCCCAACAATTAGATAATATATATGCTCAGTCTAGGATGTTATACCACATTCTTCTGGATGCACCGCGGTCAACTTATGACCCTAGACAAAAGTACGGACCTCACACCGATGGAATTTTAGGTTCCACCAATGTAAAGTCTGCAAACTCGGTGACAAGCCATTTGAAATATTTGTCTCTAAACTAGTCTGCAGGAGGGTCAATTTCATCTGTGTCTTCCAACCCCATTCAGTCGGTAGATGTACATTCTATGCAATCTTCGACCGACCCAAATGGTAACCAACAACCAGGCGGGAATAAGAATAAAGGACGTAATAATAATCGTAAGGGTGGGAAAAATGGTAGTAAACCCAAGGACAATGGTAATAATGAGAAGATGAATAATAATGTTGGAGAGGGAAAGAAAGAAAGACGTAAGGTGAAATTTCCATGTAATCTTTGTACAGACGATCACCTTACTCATTTATGCCCCAAACTTGCAGAAGCTGCGAGGCTATTATCTCTACCACTCGCCGTGCTGACGAATCCTTTTCCACATAACCAACACATGGCCTCAAGGTCCTCAAATGTTGGAAATGTGGCTGGTGGGAGTCAAAACCCACCATTGCAAGACGATGACCGTTTGTGTATCAATATGGTCGATGTGAAAGTTCAAGTAGCCACTAGATCTCGAGATTATAGTTCTTCACAGGCTATACTTGGTCTATAATCTCCTCCTCCTCCTCCAGAGATGACTTTACATATTGAAAAACTAGAGCCACCGACTCGTATTCCGAAAGGAGTACTCAAGCGCTCTACCCATAATCCAAATTCTAGAGTTGCCCATAACTACTCTATTGTTGAGGACTTGGGTCAAACCCCTTGTGCGATGTCGAATTTGGAGGTACTCCAGATGCGTCCTTCACAAAGGAATGCCTTACTATCTGCATTAGGAGCTCTAGAACCCAGTGGCTCAAAAGTTATCAAGTTTGATGTCACAGATGTGAAGCCTCGCTTGCCTTACCATGTGGAATTCCAAATCCATGTAGGGTACTCAAAGTATACCATCAAACATGCGGTTGTTGATGAAGGCGCTGCTACATGTGTGATGTCCCTGATATTTTGGAAACTCTTGTTTCTCCGACTCTTTCTAAGTCATCAAACATGTTGACTGCTTTTGATGTTCATTCCTTCCGCCCTCATGGCATTCTTCTTTACTTTCCGGTCCAATTGGGTGGGAAGACAGTAGAGGTGGAGGTAGTGGATGCACCTCTTGATTACAACTTGTTACTAGGATGCAATTGGACCTATGCTATGGTCATTGTCATATCTCCCGTCTTCCGTACTCTTTGCTTTCCTCATGATGGGAGGATCGTGACAATCAACCAGTTATCCTTTGTGTATGCTAGTCCCAATGCATCTGTTGGACTGTTGATCCCCGTGATCGACAATTCTTAGTCGACAACTGAGAATATTAGTGTCAAAATGTATTCTTCCCTTATGGAAACTTTCGACTTCATGGCACCGATTCACCACATTTACGCCATGTCCAGTAGGCCAGTTTCGATAGAGAAGTACATTTTTTTCCGCACTTCCTATTTTAATGATCCATGGACCCTACCTTCCTCGACTTCATCTTGTGAGGTTCAGTCACATGCTAGAATGGCCATGCCACTATCGGTAGTGGAGATTTCCTATCAAGCTATTATTGACTCTTCCATCGATCTTGATCCTATTACCTCGCTGACGGATGAGGAGGATCCCGTTCTTAAGTTCATGTGGGCCACTTCGTTATATTGTTCACATGATAGCCTCGATCAGACTTTTCCCTCCGATGAATCTATCATCGAATCCATGAATGGTTCCAACAAACCTTGGGATGATATGCATCATCGCTCTTATTTTCTCCCAGAGCTTGAAAGAATCGAACAAGATAACTTTCGATCTACTTTGAGTGAGATAGTCGGTCACGCCGTAGTTCCACTAGATATGCATGACATTTATGTCGAAGGAAATATTCTGAGTATTTATCCTACCATCATGATCGATATCTCTCGTACCCCTGGCAAGATTGAAAACTTACATATCGGTGTGGATTGTTCGCCAGAAGAAATCCTAATCTACACCTAACTCTTCAAAGAATTATGAGATGTATTTGCTTGGTAATATGAAGAGATTCCAGCTGTCGAGCATAATATTAGAATGTATCCAGATGTTAAACATATTCAACAATGTATTAGAGTTGTCAATCCCTGGAAGGCCCCTGCTATTAAGGCAGAGGTGGAGAAGCTACTTAATGTTGTCTTCATCTACCTGGTTCCCTTGACTGAGTGGGTATCCAATCTCGTTCCTATGAATAAGAACCATGGAACCATCCATGTATGCATGGAATTTCTTGATCTCAACAAGGCATGTCTTAAAGATAACTTTCCAACACCTTTCATCGATTAGATTCTCGATGAGTGTGAGGGAAGCAAAGTGTTTTCTTTTATGGACGGATTTTTAGGGTATAACCAAATTCAAATTAAACCTAAGGATCAACACAAGATGGAATTTATTTGTCCTTGGGGTACTTTCGCATACCGGAAAATTCCTTTCGGCCTTAAAAATTCCAGAGCAACCTTCCAACGTGCTATGACCTTTGCATTTCATGATCTTAGGCATATAGTCGAAGCTTACCTTGGTGATCTTTCTTCTCACTCTTGTAAGAGAGTGGATCACTATATGCACCTTAGACTTTTTTTTGAAAGATGTCGTTATTATAGAATCTAGTTGAACCCTCATAAGTGCATCTTTTGTGTTAGGTCTAGTCATCTTTTGGGATTTCTATTTTCTGAGACCGGGATCATGGTAGATCTGCTGAAGGTTGAGGCAATACTTCGATTACCTCCCCCGCGCACTATTAGACAACTTCAAGGTTTATNGGGATGAGTGAGCCCGAGAATCCTTCGATTCTTTGAAGAAAGCCTTGGTATCGGCGCCTCTGCTGAAGTATCCTAACTATGGTAGGGATTATTTTATTTATATCAGCGCGTCCGAGGAGAAGATTGGTATGGTTTTGGTTCAAGAGGATGATGAGCTCCATGAACACATCATCTACTATCTTAGTCGAAACTTAGTCGGTCCTGAGCTCAATTATTCTCACGTTGAAAAGCTATATTTGGTTGTCATTCACGCAGTCCAATGTTTACATCATTATATATTGCTTTGCAAGACTACTGTAGTTTTCGATGTCAATCCATTTCAATACATCCTTACCAAGAATATCATAGGGGGGAAATATAATAAATGGATTGTCATTTTACAAGAATTCGATCTCGATTTCGCTTCTGCGAAATCCAAGAAATCACTAGTCTTTGCAAAGTTAATATCCAACTTTCCACAATTAGATGAGGATGTTATCCACGTCAATTTGCTTGCAGATGAACACATTTTCCTTGTCTTGTCGTCCGAGCCCTGGTATGGAGACATCGTTCTCTATCTTCAACCTTGAAGTTCCCTCAACATCTCTCGTGAGATGACCGACAACGTATATGATACCAAGATAAGAATTATACTATCATCGGTGACACTTTGTATCGCTAAGGAATAGACAATATCCTACGTTGTTTTTTACCTCACAGGGAAGCTGAGTCATTCCTAAACGATTGCCATAATGGGGCTTGTGGTGGTCATCTATCTGGGCTTGCGATAGCCTAGATAATTTTGCGAGCCAATTATTTTTGGCCTTCTATATTTAAATATTGTTTTGAAGTGGTTAAAAAGTGTCACCCCTTCCAGGTGTTCACTCAGAAAATGCGCTCGCATCTAGCCCCCCTTCACCTAGTCATTACCATCGGTCCCTTCACCAAGTGGGGGGTGGATTTTGTGGATTGCAACCCAACTTTGGTTGGGGGGCATCAAAACATTATCGTGGTCATCAACTACTTTACTAAGTGGGTCGAGGCCATGCCTACAATTAAATTTGACAGGAAGACTGCAGCCTTCTTCGTCTTCAATCAAATTATCACCCGATTCGGTATCCTGAGTGAGATTGTCACTGATTATGGTAGTCAATTTTAGAACAAAATGATGGAAGATATAGCATCTAAGATAGGGTTTAAACATGGTTAGTATTCTCATTATTACCCCCAGGAAAATGGACAAGTAGAGGATGTCAACAAGTCTCTCAAGACCATTTTGCAAAAGACTGTCATCTAGAGTAAGTATGACTAGCACATTATGCTATATCCTGCACTCTGGGCATACCAAGCCTCGATTAAAACTACCACCAGTTTTTCCCCTTTCTAGTTAGTACACAGTGTGGAATCGATATTACCTATTGAATGTCAAATACCTTCTCTTAATTTGGAAATCCCTCTCATACCTGACACTTTCGATCGAGAGTGATGCCTTGTACACCTAGAGAGTCTTGACGAGAAGCGTCGAGACGCCTCTACATCTATCGAGGAAAAAAAAAGACGTGTCAAGGTCTAGTACGATAAGTCTGTATGTCCTCAGTTGTACACTAAGGGTGACTTGGTCCTCTTATATGATCAAGCCAAAGAACTGTTGGGGGAAAGAAAGTTTAAACCTATGTGGCACGGTCCTTATATTGTGCGATGTGTCGTAGAAAAAGGAGCCTATGAGTTAGAATATTATGAAGGGAATATGTTGGCCGAGCCCACGAATGGGATCTACTTGAAAATATATTATGCTTGAGCCCCAAGCTTGGGTGGAACTCTTTTTATACTAATGTAATTTAGTGTATATATCGTTTCCCTTTCTTTTCATCTTTAGGTTGCTTATCAAGTTTTCCCTTGGTTGGCATATGTCAACAGAGTCTTCGGTCTAGTTAGGATTCGAAGACAGAGCCAGTTGTCATACACGGAACTTGGCTTCCTCCGCTTGGGTGGTTTACTCACCCGAGGGTCTACTGGTGTCTTTAGGTGGAATATGCCTAGGGCCATCCATGACTAATGTGGCTAAATATAACGTTTTTTTAGAACTTTTGCACGATTATATTTCACATGGTATTCTCTCTTTAGAGGTTCACCTGGATTCCCATTTAGTAGTATTTCAGTTGAACGACAGTTACCGCATGCATGATCCTACTTTACTCGGACGATTCCTACGGGTATGTATTTTAGAATAACAGTTTTATTTTATTACTTATTATCACATTCTTAGGATTTCTAATCATGTATCCGATGCTTATGCTAATTTCGTTTCATATTGGCATTTTTCACATAACTAAAGCAAAGAAAACCATCTCATCAATGTACACATTGTAATATAAGTAAAGCCGAAGATCCCTGTTTTATATATATTTCAAAAATATGGTGTTTATAGTACAAAATTGGGGCTAACACCCTCAATACACATATACAACTGATAATAAAATATCCACAATAACTACACCCATGGCGTCAGATGTGTGTCATGGTAACAAACTACGGTGTTTGCGAGACGCCAAGAGAGTTGCACCCAAGCTCTGGGCACACCAACCACTTGTCCCTATATGGCTTCCGAAAAATCCTCTACCTGAACCATTGTAATCCTTTGAATCAAACGAGATAGGTTTCCCTACACATTTTGAAGGAATCTCTCAGCTTCTCCTCTCGCCGCCTCATCTCCCTGGTGCCTCTGATGATGTCGGGGAAGCCCGTGCGGCCATCATGGACCCATGTCTGCATCACACAAGTGTCTAGTTAGTACTTAAGCATCATCCAAAAATATTTTTGTTTCACTATACAAAAAACAAAAAAATGAAATATTTAAAAACATTTGACATACCTATGTCCCCGTAGGTGGTCCCTCATGGGAGTGGCATGTCAGGGTCCCCTCTGAAGTCGATCCCTACATAGGGGTAGTCATCCAGAGTAATGACTTGTCATCTCCACCAGTAAAATAATTCCTCGTTGTAGGGTGTGGGAACCCTACCTCCCCCTTGTCGTCTCATTAACTCGGTCCACCATGCCATGGTTGGATCGTGATCTCCTCTCAGAAGAATCTCGACTCTAGGTCCCAAAACTAGAACCCGTTCGAAGAAAAAGTTGCATAAGAGAGAGGCAAAGCCGAAGTTCCTCTTGCTACCCTATTTTCACTCTGTCAACTGGCTCTTCATATTAGCCAGTAGTGAGCTACACCAATCATATACTGTGGGTCTCAAGCACTCTACAACATAGAACATGAGCGGCCTCGATGCCTGGAGCAATGAATTTGATCCTATGATCCTTGTCAATACGAGGACAACAATATTGAAGCTAAGATTGTTTATTGCTCGGATGGGGAGTTGACTCCTGAACTTTGGGGTCCCTGCTACACAATGAGCGTCTATGTACTCCTCTATTTTCATATCACTCCCAGCTCCCTGAGATTTGAGGTTCACCACATCACCATTTCGTGATAGCCCAGTCAAAAATTAGATATCCTCTACTTCAATCCTCAATGGTTTCCCATCGAGGTTGAAGCTTTCACTGTCAGGGTCCCAGTAATCCACAAGCATCGCAAGAAACCTCACCTGGGCCCTCATCCCTTTGAGTTCCCAAAATATATATAAGACACATATTTTCAAGGCCATTTGGGCCCATGGATCTCTGTCCATAGCAGCATCTACCTCCTCGTGCTCCCTTTCTCTCCATTCTAGCACCATCATGCTAGAGAAAAGTCAAATTTTGAGTTAGCAACCATAGAAATCATTGATTATGGACTTGTACGTGGACTGCTTCATTTACAATCGTGTATAGGGATGATTATACACTACCTGTATTTTAAGAAGTCATGTATAGCCTCATGTATATGCAACCCGCTGAACGGTAGCCCGCGTACACCAAATTACTCAATTTGTGCCCTAATTTACTCAAAATTTGAAACCTAATCTGAAAATTTAATCCACTAGAAATGAAGAGGAGGGGAATAGGAATTACCTAGTCTAGATGGTTTCTGATTTCGTTTCCTAATGCTCCCACAATCACTAGTTGAAGATCGGAGGTAATTTGGTCCAATTTTCACTATTTGGGTAAAAAGTCAAAATGACAATAATTTTTGGTTTTGTTACTATTTATAACAGTTTTTACCCACTTTCTATAGTTCTAAGTCATTTTTTCACCTAATGGACTAATACAACAGTGGATTGAGTTGGTTTTTGTAGTTTTCACCAGGGATTCTTATGGATTTTAACGTTATGTTGACCGTTCATAACCACGGGTAGGTATTTTGACTACCCAGCATATAGGATAGGTATCCATTCCACCATGCACTTTTGCATTGTTCTATAACTATCACTTTTATGACTTAGGTATGAACCCATTTGTTGTGACACTGAACCTTCCATCTGCTATAAGACATGTCGTTATCAAGTGGTAGAGACTTACCAAACATGCATGCCCTAGTAAGATACTCTGCTTCATTTGGTGCCCATGCAGAGATTTTTTCCATAGGACCGGGAGTCCCTTATAGTCAATACATGACTTTATGTTGAGCCTCATTTCTCACTCATAAACATGTTGCCTTATACCTATAGGACTCTCAACCAAGTTTAATTTAAGCTCTTTTCCAACTCGTCTTCATAAAGTGAACAGATTATCGAGTGAACTTGTCTCTTTCACACTTGTAAATTGGATTTGAAAGGATGTCTATTTGGCACAAGTTTATCCCTTTTTCACACCAAGTAGACTAAATGTCATGAAAAAGGACATTTTGAGGGGTTGAGTTGTGATTGCATCTCATGCCCTTGCTTCCAATATTGAGCCTATAGCCAGTTATCACTTTGCGTTATAAACTGTTTGCCTCAGCAGTTTTGCATCATCAACCAAGCAGAGCCTCGTTTATATCCTTCACAATTTGACACCCTATGCCCAGTAGGGAACATTCCCCTGAGTGTCCATCTCTCGCATGCATCTCCTTTCATTGAGAATAGGTATGTTCCACTGCTGGAACTAGTTTTTCTTACTTGTGACTCTTGTTTCCTCCTCTGTATCATAGCATTCATTTGTCTAAGAAAAAAAAAAAAGATGGGAGGGAAGGTAGTATTATCTTATATTGCCAGCAGTCATGTCGCCTTTGAACAAAGAATAAAGTTATTGAGTATGTTTGTCATCATAATTTTGGGTTTAGCATGGCCTTAGGAAGTTGAGTTTTTTACAGAGAGTCCTCTCTACCGACTGGTTACCCTTCCAGTCCCTATGGAGAATTTCATTGATGCCTCCTACATCTCACGGTTTCATCATTGAGTTTATGCTGTTGGAGTCTTCCATATGTCTCATGCTCTTGTTCAAAGGAAGTCTATTAAACTGTGTCGGCCATTTCTCAGAACTCTTAACTTTGCATGTTGTCCATACCCTCAGTTTGTCTCATAATCACATGATACTGTAGGTCTATCATGCACCCTAGTCCTACTTTCATCATTGGCAGGTAACCTTGAACCCAATAGTCGACATTCCATCATTGGTCGTTGACTGGGTGGTTTCTCTTATGTTCGATGGCAAGGCATCTATTCAAACATTGGGATTCATGCAGTGTCTTTGATGCCATTAGCCTTATTGGTGGTTTCCTCACCTTTTTCAGTAGTTTTCCTCATTGGTTTCTATTCAGAGGGTCTTTTTCATGTACCTCTTGCACTTGGCACACACGAAAGACACACAGAGTCATTGGTTCATGAACATGTTCTTCAAATTATTTCCTCCAAATCATGAAGCTCTTGCTTTGTACCTCATGCTAAATGATGAGAGATGCCTTACTGTTCTCCTTTCAATAGGTCTCCTTCCATTGACTTCATCTCGTCTATTATGGAAATGGGACCTAGAGTCTTATGAGTAACTTGAGGCTTGCAGTCATTAGTGTCAGGTACTCTAGCCATTGACAGTTAGGAATACATCGATGTCTCTTGATTGATGGATTCTTTAGGTGTTCAACCCCGACTCCTTTATTCACACTTGTAAGAATGTACTCGGTGCATTGATACCTACTTTCATTATCGATAGGTTGTCTCGCATTTGTTAAGAATATACCTCAATGACCGGTAATCAAACGATGTATCATTGTGTTCGACCTCAACTCCTTTATTCACATGATGTAGACTTGCACCCTTGGAAAATTGTGTAGAAGAATTGAATACACCAGTATGTGGCTGTAGCTTTCCTGAGTTGTTGCTTCCTTTTCATTGGACTAGTACCTATATGACCTTAGTGATCATGGGAGATCAGATTGTACTCCATTGTATACATATATCTTTAGATTGATTTTGAGACTGGTTCTAATGGGCCTTGTTTGTGACTATGACATCCTTTGGCATGTAACCACATTTGTATTTTCCTATTCATGGACACAGACAATTATTTGGTATATTTTCACATGGATCTGCAGTCTAAGTCAATTGGCAACCATGTATGCAGAGTCAGTGTAGGATGTAATGGGAAACTAGTTCTTCTAGTCGATTCCCCATCACTCCACTTATGGGTTGTTTATAATGTATTTTGGCCATCGCAAATACTCCTCTAACCTCACACATTAGGGGGCATCTGTTATAGCAAGATTTTCCTCACCCTATGCAATATTGCACATAAGGCCTTTTTCCATTTCCCTATGCAGACTTGTCATCCCTTTTTGCACGTTCCAGAGCTAAAAAATACATTTTTTCCACATATACGCACCTTGCCTACTATACAGGATGCATATATGCAGGTTGCTCCACTACAGCCCGCGTACATTGGGATTTGTTCCAAAAAATGAAAATTTGAGTTGGGTTTCCATGTCACGACAGGAGATCTATGATCCTTGGCCTTCCATATGCTGGAAAAGTTCCAACTCGGCCCTTGAGTTCCATTTGAAGGCTATAAATGGGCCAATTCTGAGCTATGGAAAAGAGGAGAAAGAATTCAACTTTGAGAGAAAAGTTACTATGGAGAAATTATTTACTTCATATTGAGTCTGCATCCCTTTGTCCTTTAAGTCTGAACACATTGTTCAGCCCCCAAGCTCTTCCCTTATTGATTGAGAACCTCATTGTCTCTCTTCTATGAGCTAGCCTTTGGTGGAGGATTGAAGTGGTGGAGGCCCAGCTAGAAGGAACTTAGTTTCTCGGTTCCGAACCATGCCGACATAGAATTCTATAACATTTTCACTTTTGTTGATCATATATTAATAGAAATACTCTTTTCTCGTCCAATTGATAATTTGTAAATATTTGAATTATTATTCCATGGGCATATTTGTCATGTTTATTAATGGATTATGTTACCAAATATGTTAACATCATATATTATCACCATATGATTGCTTTGCTTGGTTGTTGAGGACTTGTTGTAGGTATATTTCTTTGGGTCAAGTGCTCAACGATGGACTTCATCAAACAGCTAGATGAGGTAGGCATTATATCTTTTCTCGTTAGCATATTTGTTTACATATCATACTTGAGAATAGAGTTGATTTCTGCAGTCATTTCCGTCTGTTGTGGTGTACCCTATCCATAGAGAGATTTTCCTCATAACAGAAGGAAGGTAAAGCACCAACTTTTTACATGGTTTCATACCTGCTCGATGTCATGTGCGTTAGGAACATCTTCGCCGGCATGAATATTTGCTGACATTTTGCAGAGCTCCCAGTCCATGTCTACTTCAGCGTGCTATGGGAAAATAGGTATAAGAAATCTTACTCCCTCATCTGTGATGAATTCATTGCCCGAATTTATTTTATTCTTTTTAAGAAGGAATGCCCAAGGTTATCGATCAATTTACCTAAGATTTTTCTAGATAACTTTGTGCTTGGTTCTTGGTTACTTTCCTTGTTTTCTTGCGGGATAGAAAGCATTGGAAGGGAGAGACTAATTAGCTTATTATAAAGGATTAGCATCTATCTTACATCTTAAAGAGAAAATTTCTATAACTATCCTTTTTGTGATGGTATCATCAGGTCGCTATAAGCTACATAGGATAACACAAAAAGATAAAATCATTGATCTTGTTAAGACAAAAATCTAGTTTAGCACCTCAATTAACGAAATTTCATCCCCATGATCTAAATAGAATAATATGAAATCATTTCCTAATAACTTTAGGTTCCCCTTGGAGTTTTCTTTATTAGAATAAGAGGAAGAGAGGAAGCAAAGGAAAGTGATAGCCAAGAAAATGATATCTAAGGTAGGCCACTGGTATTTGGACGAGCGTGCCACCTACATTAGGGTGTTCAGTGCCACTGGAGCACCACATCTTCTACCATCTCATGTGGCAAACCAGCTCGTCCTAGGAGAAATATGTTATCAGACCATCTTGCAAGGTTACAACGCCACCCTGGTCAAAGACAAGAAACATGCTTTCATACCCTATGGTTTCCATGTAGGGTTCTATTTGGTAAAGGATATTGTTCAAGACAAACAAGAAGGGTTAAGCCAACTCGAATGCAGATTCCCAACGAGACGATTTTTCAAGAATGATCCAAAGGGCTTGGTCATGCAACATGCTTCACAGGTGTCATCCTGATGGCCGTATGCTCACAACAAGTTAGAAAATGAAGTCTTCACAGAGAACGCCCAGGACTGGGATGAGATGGTGCAAAGGATGACTGACCCAAAAATGACCAGGTTCAAGGCCATGGGAATGGATGAGCAGGCGGGAATAATAGAGTAGTCGGATCAAGAGGCCCTCAGAGCTAGGGAAGAAATCAGAGTGGCAAAGGCATCATAGGTGCAGAACAGGGGATTGTCTATGAAACCAGAGGCACAGTCTAGGGGATTTCTCCTGATGGAATAGGTACAGAGAGTAATTTATCAATTGCAGAATGACCCAGACCACGTATAAATGACAAGGGTCCCTATCGACAACCCAATTAAAAGTCGAGTAGGCCCAAGTGACCCAGAGCCAATACAAATTGAAGAGATCATCGGGTTAGATAACCCTGAAGTTTCAACACCACATGATGGATCACTAGGGGACATTTCAACTCATCCAGAGATAGTGAGAACATCAGGGAGAGAAAGTGCAACAAACCCCTTAAACATCTTAATAACGATCTATGGTGATGAGGAGAGTTCGGAGGTATCCCTAGTGACTCTGGTACAGATCATAGAGGAAAAGGAATGCGAGAAAGAACCTTCCCCAGCTCCCGATGCTCAAATTAAAAGCCTTCTACAGAGTGACCAGGAGGTCGAAAGTGTCTTATACACTAAGCTACTCAATGCACTGGAGACCCAAGTGGACATCCCGCAGGATGAGCTAGGGTCAGGCAAACAAGAAGAAGAAATTCCACAATAGGAAACTGACATCTCAACAGTCGATTATCAAGTAAGTACCAAGCCTTCCCCTGATGCATCAATTTCGGCCAATACTTTACCTCCCAATGAGAAACAACCAGAGGTTGAACTTTCAGAACACACAGTAGAGGTTCAAGAACCTAATCTTGAACATATATACACTGTCAGGAGCCTGGGAAACATGATTACCTGGGGAGGGCAGCAAATCCCCAAACCCATGGATGAGGTCATCGATATACAAGCCATATACTATGACCTAAAGAGGAAATCCATCATGAATGGTGACACACCCCGAAACACCAGTCGATAACTGCTCTGAGCCCGACGAATTTTTTGACAATGAAGGTTTTAACTTAGAACACTCAGTTTCTCGATCGGACGACATGGAAGATAACAATGATCATAATGAAGAAAGGGGAAACCCACCTCAGAATAATCAACCTTGGTTGGCCAGAGATGCTCTGGCCATCTCCAGATGAGTACATAACCTTCCTCGACATCCATAAAAGTTACTCCCTAAATTTAACTGTGAAAACTCAGGATTGCGTGAAGACCATATCAAAAAAATTATACTAGATATCAGACTAATGAATTTCCAATATGAATATGTAGTATGCAGGATTTTCCCCTATAATTTTAATAATTCATCCTCCACGTGGTATTTTAACTTACCTGTAGGGTCCATAACTAGTTGGATGAAGTTTCAAAAGGATTTTCTAGATAAATTTGTAGAAGAAACCACTACAGGAGCTTTGATGGCCGAGTTGTTCGCCGCCACCATGAGTTATAAGGAGATGGTTAAATACTTTAATCAATGGTTCACCACTATCCTAAACAAATTTCAACCCAAAGCTAAACCCACTCAAGAGTTTTAAATCGAAGTATACGCTAATGTTCTCCCAGATTCTATTTCCATGTTACTGAAGAGGGCTTCCAAAACAACCTTAGCTGAGAATTTTGAAGAAGCCAAAACAATAGAATTCCAAATGAAGGGATGTAAATATGGCCAAGTCTCATTAGTTAAGAAGGAAGTTAAACTCGTCCTAGGAGAGGACTCCTTTTGACTAGACCTCTAGGGAAACAAACAGAACAAGGTCCCAAAAAGGGAAGTGGAGACATAGAATACCTATAGCGTATAGTTAAGAAGTTGTCAAATGAAATCATCGACATGAAAAGAAGTGCAGGGGAAGGAAACCAAGGCCAGAGGCCCTATAATTAATTTTTTAAAGAAATCCACCATTCAAAGTAATTGAACTTCCCCCAACCAACTTAAACCTCGACCTGGGAAATGTAGCATCCGACTCTTTCTGTACCTATCACCAAGAGAAGCACTCTGAAAGAGACTTCCCATAATGGGTGTCGGCCATGAATTTGATGGCCAATTGGTTTCTAGATGAGGTTTCCCTAACCAAACAATCAAGCGGCTCAATTATGAATATTGTTGATCAGGAAGAAGTTGATCCACCAGAAGAAACATCCATGCTGATATGGGACCCTGACCTACCAATGCCTTCCGATGACCTATTTGAGGTTCAAGAACCACCAGCAGAGGTATTGGTTGTGAAAACATGAAGTAGGGGTCAGCCTGTCTCAAATGACCTTACTACAGCCCAAAATTCAGGAGGAAAACCAACTCTCGATCAACCGAAAGCACCTTTTGTTACCTGAATAAATCCTATAAACATTCATACATGAGAGTATTCCAAGATAGACTACAACATAGTAGAATATTTGAAAATGTTGAAGGCAAATATATCGGTCATGGACATGTGTAGAATCCCTCAACAAAAGTACTTTCTGTTACAAGCATTGAAGTCAGTAGAAAATCCTACAACAAGCATTGATCAAGGAGAAAATCCATCCCTCTCATATCTAAGAAATAAACCAATTGTGAACGCTTGCTCTGAAGCTAAGAAGGGAAAGCCTTTTGTCCCGCTGTTCCTTTTGACATTTGAAGTCTTCAACAAAAACCTCCATAATTTTTTGGTTGAATCGGGAGCATGCTCCAATGTTATGTCATTGTATATTTGCAAGGAATTAAACGTAGTCCCTCTCAAAAGTGATAAACATGTGATACAACTAGACAGAAACCAAGTGAAGGTTATGGGAGAGCTCAAATATGTAATGATCATAATGGTGACACACCCTAAATTTGTTCAAGTAATTGACATCATTGTAGTAGATATCCAAGAAGCTTATGGATTTCTACTGATTCGATATTGGACCTAGAAGTTAAATAGATACTTTAGTACAAACTGGGCTCACCTTTGGCTGCCATTAAAGGGACACACAAATATGATCAGGATCGATAGGGAAATATATCTAAAACATATTTTCACTGAACTAGAAACCCTTAACGAACCCTCATCGACAGATTTCCCCATACTAGGAAATTATTCCTGTGACTCCAATTTTGAGAATTTCTCCCCCCTCTCATCTTATGTTCCTATTAATCAAAACTCTGAAATAAGTTTTCAAGAAAATTTTCCAACGGCGGCGGAGGAGACCCTCTTCTGTCAAGGACCGGTGTTAGAAACCATGGAATAGATAGGAGGAAAGGAGGGGAGTGGTAGAAAAAAGGAAGTTGACGATTTTTTCTCACAAATTTGGACCTTATCCTTCGATGGATCTAAATCTCAAGAAGGGTCAGGGGTTGGGTGCATCCTCATTGATCCAAAAGGTAAATGAAATTTCTTGTCCTGTAGACTAGAATTTGAATGCACAAACAACACCGCCGAGTATGAAGCTCTAGTACAAGGGATAAAGAAAGCCATAAACTTAAACGTTAAAGAATTGAAGGTTTTCAGAGATTCTGAAATCATTGTTAGACAAGGAACACTATACATTGCAACTCTC
>JASDQU011247912.1:0-25609 GCA_032191745.1 Picea mariana
CTCCTTTTACCCCACTTAAATGTTCAAGCACAAGATGATTCAAAATGAAAATGTCTCCTTGGTATATATAGGAGACTAGGAGGTTTTAATGGCCTAAAGCTGACATAAATAAAATAACATTACTAATCTAATATGCCCCAATTAAGTGGTAATGAGCCAATATTAGGGCTTAACAGTTGCAGTAGGAGATGTGGTAGGTATGATGATATCATTTCAAAGGATGTTAGAGGAATTGATCAGCCGTCTTGATCGGGATGAGGGCATGACATCTATTCCCAATGACGATTCACAATGCCCTCCAGTTGTTAGCAACAGTGTACAGAGGAAACTCGAGGAGGTGAAATTTATCGAGTTCATGGGTGGCACAGATGGCTTAGCCACCGAGGCATGGTTGGAGAACATGGCAATGTGCTTTTCACTTCATGATTAGACCTCCAACATGAAATTCTACATGGTGGCATTTCAACTGAAAGGGAGTGCTCTACTTTGGTGGAAGACACTCCTACCTTTACTGAACGTGGTTGTTGAAGACATGTCATGGGAGTTGTTCAAGGAATGATTCTGGGAGAGGTACTTGTTCGAGGAATTCATTGAGTGACAACTTAATGAGTTCAACACCTTACTATAGGGTAGTCGTATGGTACCAGAGTATGCGGCTAGGTTCATGGAGCTACTCAGATATGCTCCACATAAGAACATAAAGAAGTTAAAGGTCAACAAGTTTTTGTTCGGCCTTAAGTTAAAAATTCTTGCGAAGGTGAGGATCTTGATGCCTCAAATGTTGCATGATGCATTTCAGAAGGCCCTCATTGCTGAGGAAGAGCTAAATAGTGGGAGTCAGGGAAGGAATCCTTCTAGACAGACTAGACAGATGACACGAGAGCACAACATTATCAGACACTAGCTAGAAAGACCTATGGGAATCATGATATGCCTAGAGGACCTATGTTCTCGACACCATGACAATAGAACCCTCAACAGAGGAATCCCTATAGAGCACCACAACAATATAAAAAATATCGTCGTCTGCAGCAACAATAATAGTTTAGGCCTATTCAATAGAACAAACCAGGATCACATACTGCTAGGCCAACGATTTCTACTTCGGGGACCAGGAGCACTGGACCAAAGAATGGATGTTGGACATGTGGAGAGCCACTTTACCAACGATATTTTCCAATTGAGAAAGCTAGAGTGTCTAGATCATCATGACCCACTGCATTTGGATATTTGTTCAAGGCCCATAGGATACATGCAATGGTGAACAACCGCTAGGCCGAGCACCAGTCCACTATGCTTGATTCATCAGGTACAATCTGTAATAAAATTTTAGAACTTTGATAGATCCATGAGCTACAAAGAGATTGATTTCTAGTGCAGTTCTAAATATAATTAAGGTAAAGGAAGTCGAGCAGGACGAGTTTATATATGTAGAAAATGGCATCGGGAGCCAAACAAAAAGTTGGAGGAAAATTTATGGATTGTAGCATTAAATTGGGTGATTTTGTAACAATAGCCAACCTATATGTCACAATCTTAGGGTCTTATGACATAGTGATTGGCATGGAATCGTTGGAATCACAATATGTAATACTTAACTGCAAGACAAAATGGTTAAGTTTGACGGATGATTTGGGACAGAGTATAGTGATTGTAGGAAGAAACCAGGGGGTGTCTTTGAGGTTTATTTCTTACCTACAATTACAAAAGAGTATGCGCAAGGGGTGTAAGTTATATGCCATATTAACGCTAAACTAAAAGGGGGACATGAAAGGACTAGAAACTATTCCTGTAGTATCTTGAAGTTTGTCAATGTGTTCCCTGAGAAGTTACCAGGTTTACCACCCGTAAGAGAATTGGAGTTTACAATAGACATAAAACTTGGAATATAATTGATTGCAAGAAATCCATACCAGATGTCGAAACTAGAATTGTAGGAGTTGAAAATGCAATTAAAGGATCTTTTGGAATTGAGACTTATACGTCCAAGTGTATCTCCATGGGGTGTGCCATTTATTTTTGTAAGTAAGAAGGATGGATCATGGAGACTTTTTATTGACTACCATCAATTGAACAAAGCGACGATTAAGAACCAATATCCGTTGCCAAGAATATATGATTTATTTGATCAGATGAAGGTAGAAACAATTTTTTCAAAGATTGAATTGAGATCGAGATATTATCATTTATGGATTAAGGAGGAATATATCCCTAATACCACATTTAAGATGAGATTTGGACACTATGATTTCACCGTTTTAACATTTGGATTGATGAATTCCACAAGCTTATTTATGAGTTTAATGAATGGGGTATTCCGTGGATACTTGGACAAGCTTTTTCAAGTATTTATTGATGACATATTGATTTATTCTCGAATGAAAGAAGAGCATCATGAACACTTGAGATTGGTTCTACAATGTCTAAGAGAAAATAAATTGTACGGGAAGCTATCGAAATGTTCTTTTTACCAAACAAAGATTCATTATTTGGGACATATCATATCTAGAGAAGGTATCATTGTGGATCCAAGGAAAGTAGAGGCTATTATGGAGTGGCCAACACTGATGAACATACAAGAGGTATGTAGATTTATGGTTTTAACATGATATTACCAATGATTCATCAAAGTTTTTTCAAAGATAGTAAATCCAATCATGTAATTGCAGAAGAAAAACAAGAAATTCGTATGGATAGAGAAATGCACGAAAGTATTTCAAAAGATTAAAGAGTTGTTAACAACAACGCCGATACTGAAGGTCCCCAACATGGACAAAGAATTCTTGGTATGCACAGACACATCCAATGAAGGTTTAGGCGGAGTTTTGATGTAAGACGATCGAGTGATCACTTACATTTCAATGAAATTGAGAAGGCATGAGGAAAATTACGCAACACACGACTTGGAGTTATTAGAATTGTATATTCCTTGAGATTATGGAGACATTATCTGATTGGTCGAAAATTCAAATTAAATACAGATCATTGTGGATTGCAGCATATATTTACTCAGAGTGATCTGAACACGCGACATAGGAGTTGGTCATAATTACTTAGAAAATACGACTTTGAGATTACTTACATTAAAGGAACGATGAACAGAGTAGCAGATGCATTGAGTCAGAGACCACACATATTCTTGATAATACCTCTTAAGACAAATCCGCGAGAAAATATTCCAGCTCTACAAATTGATGATGATTGGTACAAGAAAGTTAAGGTTAATACCAGACAAGATACCATCATGGTACTGAAGTTTGAAGTTTATTCATTGGACAATGACGGATTGCTGAGATATAATGGTAGAATTTACATACTGCCTAATGACGAATTAAGAAGTTTGATATTAAGAAAAGATCATCGAGCAATTTACATGACTCATCCATGAGTCACGAAGATGAAGGCATACCTTAAGCCTTTATTCTTCTGGAAAGGAATGAAAGTGGACATAGTTAGTTATGTGGCAAGATGTCTAGAATGTCAACAAATGAAGGTTGAACATAAACATCCAACAGGATTGTTACAACCACACGCTATTCCTGAATCAAAATGGGAGGTCATTTTGATGGATTTTATTGTTGGATTTCCACTAATGACAAGGAGTCACGATTTAATTTTTGTAGTAGTTGACACTCTGATGAAGAGTGCAGACTTTATCCTTGTGTGTACGATGTATCAGACACCAGATATAGCTAGAGTGTTTGTTAGTGATATTGTGAGATTGCATGGGGTACCAAGGAATATCATCTCCGATTGAGGATTGATGTTTATAGGGAGATTTTGGACTAGTTTCCAAGAGGCACTGAGAACACAATTGAACTTTAGCATGACATATCACCTAGAGATAGATGGAAAATTTGAAAGGACCAATCATATTTTAGAGGATATGCTACAGATGTATGTGATGGATCAACAAAGACCTTGGGAGGAATTATTATCATTAGTAGAATTTGCTTACAACAACATCTATCAAAGTTCGATTAGGATGGCACCATTTGAATTTCTTTATGGACAACCATGTTGGACACCTATGAGTTGGGATCGACTATAGGATAGACTCCTAGTAGGACCACACATGATTCAATAAATGGAAAAATATATGCAATCAATAAGACAAAGGATTAAAGAAGTGAGGGATCGATAGAAGATTTATCTTGATGAGCATCACGTTGAATGAATTTATGAGGTTGGCGACAAATTTTTCTTGCAGGTAAAACATCATAAAAGTTCAATCATGTTTGGAAAGGGTGATAAACTTTGTCCTAGGTTTGTGGGACCTTTCGAGGTTGTGGAAAAGAAAGAAATTATGGCTTATTGACTATCCTTTCTTGATTCTTTGAGGCGTATGCATGATGTATTTCATGTATCTATTTTACAACATTAAATTAGTGATCCATCACATGTTATTGACATGAATTCTTTGTAGGTGTCGGATGAGGGTGCTCTCATGGTGGAGTTAATCCAAATTCTAGACCATTTACCTCAACAACTACAATGTCAAATAGTCAATCAGGTCAAGGTCCAGTGGGACAATTATAGTCCAAATTCGACCACATGGGAGGACACATATGAGATACGTCAACAATTTCCTTATTTGTTTGATAGATTATCTATGTAGATCTAAGTCAAATACATTTATTTTCTTGCATTTATATATTGTACAAACTTTGGGATGAAGTTTAAAATAAGAGGTGGTGTATGTAACATCCCATATTACTGATCACACTTATATTGAATTATTCTTTGAGGACACTTACGTGCAAGTGATCTGGCTATACTACATTATGATTTCATTTCGATTATGATTTATATATGATGTTGATGATGCAATATAATTCATTGTTACTTTCATATGTATATGTATTGACAGATATTATGTTAAGCCATAAATGGTGGCACATTACCCCTTCATTGTGGCATATTACATTAGTAATGTTACTTTATCTATGTCGGCTTGGGTCCATTAGTTGTAATTGTACCTCCTAGTATCCTATATATACCAAGGACACATTTTCATTTGGAATCATCTTGGATTTGGACATTTATGTGGTGTATAAGGAGGTTTCCCCCTCGAAGAGGCTTGTTATCTGAATTTATCTCTTTTTCAAGGCGTTGAGTACTTATTTTGAGATTTTTCTATGCTATATTGATATTTGGTTCTTAACATTTGGTATCAGAGCTCAACATCTTGGGGTTTCGCTGCTACATCCGAGACACCTTGGAATTTTCACTATAATTTTCTTTCTATGATGTTTCAGAAGGAACCCCTAGGAGGATATTTAGTAGACGGATCAAGGTAGGTTGGGTTCAAATTTCAGCTCAAGAGGCCTTATAATTTAGGAGATACAACTTGTGTAAGATAGGGTTATGGAATCATCCTAAATTGAGTCATCGCATAATTTTCACTGTAATATTTTTTCTGTAACGTTTCAGACTCTGAAATTTGTAGGATATTCATAGAAATTATTAAAGTATATGTGATAAAAAAAATTCATCTTTTGGGTTATCTGAAATTTGTAGATACACCCTGTGGAAGATAGGGTATATAACTAGTCCTATTGACTAGTCTCAAGCATGTGTTCCGAGTAAAAAAATCATAAATTATTCCTAGAGTATCCAAATTGAGTGAGACCAATTTAAATGGATAGTGGACAGTCTTTAGTATTTCTTGTACAATTTTCAGAATTTTATATTAACTATTTTGTTCGGGTCACACTATACAAGTGATATCTCCTAGAAAGGCCAAAAATAAGAAAGATGTGGGGAAGTTACCATAAATTCCACTTGGCACATCCAATTTTGATTAGACCTGTGGCACTACAAAGAAGAAATATCAAAGAACTACAAAAAAGAAAATTTCATACCCAGAAGGGCCAAAATTTTGGAGAAACAAAAGAAGAAAGATTGTCTAGCAGAACCACCTCAAAATCAAGGTTTAAAAGTGATACTTTTCCAACATGCCACCAAAAAAGGGAACTTCTACACCAAATAAGCCTCCAGATAGTCCTACTTGGACTCTTGAYGAAGRTGAAGAAATGCGTAGGGACATACATGATTTACAAAAGAAGACAGTGACAAAATATGAACTACAAGGGATGATGGATGGTTTAAAAAGGGAGATCATGGAAGGATTGAAAAATTTCCTAATAGAGAGGACACCTGAAAGTGAAAATGCATCCCATGAAATTCATGATGAGGMCTCAAGGAAGATGAATCAAGAATGGAKAAACTCCAACTTTGGGTTGAAGACCAACCACGTTCCTAAGATCGATATGAGGAAGTTTTATGGCAAGAAACCAATCACATGGATACTTCAGATGGAGCAATTATTTGATCTACATGATGTGCCACATACACAAAAGGTACGCATTGCTTCTTTATATTTATAACCCAATCAATTTGTGTGGTATTGATGAATTTGTTTTTGTAAATCACTCATCACTTGGACAATTTTCACGGAAGAAATGATATCACACTATGAGGATAAAAGGAGCAATACCTTCTTTAGCCAATTGATAAATCTCAAGCAAAAGGGTTTAGTTACAGAGCACATTGAGAACTTCCAAAGATTGAATATAAAGGTAACAAATATTCCAGATGATCACTTGATTGATGTACTCATAGGAACTTTAAGGGATAAAATTCAACATGAGGTTCGCCTTTGGGAACCCAAATCGTTGGAGAATTCATTTAGGGTGGCAAGAAATGTTGAAAGTAAAAATATGTCTATGCCTACTAGAAGGACCACTTCTAACATCTATCGAGAGAATACTGCTCCTTCTTCTAAAACACATCAACCTACAAGGTTGACACCTCAACAATTGGAGGAAATAAAAGAAAAATGTTTATGTTTTTGTGACAACAAGTACAGTAAGGGACATAAGTGTGGTGAGAAGAAATTATTCTACATAGATTGTGAAGAGGAAGAAGAACAAGAACAAGAACCATCTCAAGATGAAAATGTAGAAGCAATTTATTTTGAAGAATTGACTCCCACGATATCGTGTAATGCATTGGATGGAATTAGCACTCCTCAAACCCTCAATATTGAAGGATATATCAAAAAGAAAAAGGTAATAGTCCTAATTGATTCTGGTAGTACTCATAATTTCATTCACTATAAATTAGCCAAATCTCTCAATTTCTTTGTATATCCAGCGCCAGAGTTTCAAGTAATGATTGCAGATGGAGGAACTATCAATTGCTCAGGAAAATGAAATAAGATCAATATTAATATGTGGGAATATGTAATGAATAGTCCAATGATTTCTATACCCATGGGTGGTGCTGATGTCATATTAGGAATCCAATGGTTACAATAATTAGGAACAATGGATTTTAATTTTTAAGAACTTTTCATGAAATTTTCATTGGAAGGAAAAGAAATTGAGTTAAGAGGTATCACAGGGAAACCCAGTAGGGTGATTATCTCTAATGGAATGAAAAAATTATTGAAAAAGGGGCATCAAGGTGTAATTGCACAACTATGCTCACTAAATGTGCAAACATCTAAGCCATCTATTCCCCTAGATCTCCAAGGGATCATTGATAAGCATTCCAAAGTATTTGAAGATATTCAAAAAGGTCTTCCACCCACTCAAAATCATGATCATGCTATTCACCTAATTCCTGGGAGCTTTCCTCCTAACATCAAGCCGTATAGATACCCTTATGCCCAAAAGAGTGAAATTGAGCATATAGTTTACGAAATGTTAGAGGCTGACATTATTAGACCTATCCAAAGTTCTTACTTTGCACCAGTGGTAACGGTACTCAAGAAATATGCCTCGTTGCGTATGTGTCCAGATTATAGAGAACTCAACAATATCACTATTAAAGATAAGTTTCACATTCCCATCATTGATGAATTGTTAGATGAACTCCATGGAGAAATCTATTTCACAAAGTTGGATCTATGCTCAAGGTTTCATCAGATTAGAATGAAGGAAGAAGATATCCCAAAAACAACATTATGAACTCATGAAGGCCATTATGAATTTTTGGTCATGCCTTTTGGCCTTACAAATGCACCTTCTAGATTCCAAGGGTTGATGAATTGCATTTTGAAGCCCCTCCAAAAATTTGTGTTAGTATTTTTTGATGATATACTAATCTATAGCAAGTCTTGGGAGGATCATGTGCAACATGTTGACAAGGTGATACAACTACTAAAGGAGAAACAACTATATGCCAAACCATCCAAATGTTTCTTTGGGGTGAAGGAGGTAGAGTATTTGGGTCATATTGTATCTCATGAAGGTGTCAAGGTAGACCCTAACAAGATTAAGGACATGATGGACNCTAGACCCTAACAAGATTAAGGACATGATGGACTGGCCGATTCCCAAAACATTGAATAAGATTAGAGGATTTTTGGGTTTGACATGTTACTACCGCAAGTTTGTTCGACACTATGGAAGAATAGAAACAACTTAACGACACTAACTAAGAAGGATGCATTTTCATGGACTCTAGAGGCAACTAAATATTTTGAAAAACTTAAAGAGGTGATGTGCAAAGCTCCTTTCTTGACCACTCCAGACTTCACAAAAACCTTTATTGTGGAATTTAATGCCTCGGGAAATGGAATTGGTGTTGTCCTAATGCAAGAAGGAAGGCCCCTGGATTTTTAAAGTTGGCCACTCAAGGGAAATGACTTACACAAAACCATTTATGAGAAGGAAATGATGACAATACTATATGCATTGAAGAAATGGCACCCTTACCTAATAGGTAGGAACTTCAAGGTCAAAACAGATCATGATAGTCTTAAATACTTCTTGGAACAAATACTATAGTCAGAAGAAAAAAAAATGGGTGACCAAGATATTGGGTTATGATTTTGAAATCGTCTATAAAAAAGGGAAGAAAAATGTTGTGGTAGATGCACTCTCAAGAAAGGATGAATATGTTGAGGCCTTTCTCTGTGTTATCTCGATCATCCAACTTGATTGGATACTAGAAGAAAGGGATGAATGGAAGAATGAGGAAAATGTGTGGACTCTATATTCATAGGTTGCAACAGGATTCCAGTGCATCAGATACATTTACATGGAAAAGTGATTCACTATGGTACAAATATCACTTATATTTATGTAAGAAATCCCAACTCAAACAAAAGGTACTATTGGAATTGCACACCTCTCCGGTAGGAGGGCACTCAGGATTTTTGAAAACCTACCATAGGGTGAAGAAGGAATTTTTTTGGTATGGCCTTAAAAATGATGTTCAAAGGTTTGTGGCAGAATGTTTGGTTTTCCAACAAAATAAGGTGGAAACAATTAAGACCCCATGTCTTTTACAACCATTATTCATCCCAAGTAAGTGCTAGGAGGAGGTTTCCATGGATTTCATCACAGGGTTACCGAAGTTTGAAGGAAAGAGTGTCATCATGGTGATTGTTGACAGACTGACCAAGTACACACACTTTTGTGCACTCTCTCATCCCTTCAAATCCAGTATATTTTCCAGTGCATTCATGGAGACAGTTCAAAAGCTACATGGAAGCCCAAATATTATTGTAAGTGACAAAGATCCCATCTTCACTGGACATTTTTGGAAATACTTATTTTCTTGTTTGGGTACTCAATTGGATCATAGCTCATCATATCATCCTCAATCTGATGGACAAATCAAGATAGTGAACAAATGTATGGAAGGCTACCTTTGTTTCTTTGTCTCTGATAAACAAACACAATGGTTCAAATGGTTACCCTTGACAGAATGGTGGTATAACACTTCATTTCATAGTGCAATAAAAATGACACCATTTATGGAAATTTATGGATCCCACCCTCCTTCCATCACTTCTTCTCTAAAATAAAAATCTAAGGTTCAAGCAGTGGAAGATCACATTGAGCATCAACAACAAGTTCTCCAAATCTCAAAGGATATCCTAACCATGGCACAAAATCACATGAAACAACAAGAAAATCAACATTGTAGTGAAAGAAGTTTTGAAGTAGGGGATTGGGTGTTTTTAAGACTACAACCATACAAACAAATGTCTCTCAAGCAAGCCAAGAAGGATGATAAATTATCACCAAAGTACTATGGCCCTTATAAGGTGTTGCAAAAGATTGGTACTATGGCATACAGATTGGAGTTGCCTGCATCTTCATGAGTACACCCAGTTTTCAATGTTTCATGATTAAAGAAGGTTATAGGTGACAAGATCCAAGTTCAAACTATATTTCCAGAACTTGACNGAGGAAGGAAAAATCATATTGCAGCCTGAAGCCATCACTGAGACAATAATTCACCAATTGAGGAATAGATCCATTTCAGAGTATCTCATTAAATGGAGGAAACTACCGGCTGAAGATTCCACTTGGGAAGATGAGTCTTTGATAAAGAAACATCCAAATTTACTCAATCATTGCGAACAACACTTGTCTCAAGGGGAGGGGCATTTTAAGCCCTAAATAGTGGCACATTACCCCTTAATTGTTGCATATTACATTAATAATGTTACTTTATTTATGTCGGCTTGGGTCCATTAGTTGTAATTGTACCTCCTAGTCTCCAATATATACCAATGAGACATTTTCATTTGGAATCATCTTGTATTCAGACATTTATGTGGTGTATAAGGAGGTTTCCCCCTCGAAGAGGCTTATTATCTGAATTTCTCTCTTTTTCAAGGCGTTGAGTACTTATTTTGAGGTTTTTCTATGCTATATTTATATTTGGTTCTTAACATATTATTGATGAGTTCTCTTGAATGTGTAGGACACATGACAGGTTATGGATGTTGATGGCATCAATGGACTTCCTTGGAATTTGGATTGAGTCAGGGAGTGAATTGTATTTTGATTGAGTATTTCATTTTATGCACACGTGATATATGATTGATTACAATATGATTTTTGTATATGGATTATTAACACTGTTTATGTCAGTGGATGCAAGCTTGATGATGTTTGCTAATCCGACTCACATAAGGAGTAAAGTGGTCATGCAAATAAACTGAACATTTGAGAAAGAGGTGTGGCAGTGTCCCTGTCACAACCTACTAGCACTCTTTCCATGACCTAAACTGTAGGTTAACGATTACCTAGCTTGAGAGGTACACGATGCCACGAGGATAGAATCAGATAGTCGCTCACGAGGAAATCTAAGGGGTGCGTAATAAGGAAAAATCCTTATTCTTTAGAATCCCTTAGTCTCTCACAAGGTCGACCGAGTGGAGTGTTGACTCCAAGGGTTGGATAAAATTCCAAAACTAGTCAAAGGTGAGTGGCACCCTTGGAGCACAAAGGTGCGTCTTGAAGGGAACATTGCATAATTAAAATTTGAGTCAATAAATCTAGATGGCCTAGATTACTTAATGAAATATTTAGACCTTGTTAGAGCATAGTATTAATTAATCAGTAAATTATAAACTAGAATCCTAACAAAAGTCTAAGCCTACGTTTAAGACTAAGACTAAATCTAAGTTTAAATTAGAGACTAAATAAAAATATTAAATAAATTAAAAGAATTGAGATAAAATCAAACTCTAGGAAAAAGAGTAATAAAAACTAGAGGTTGAGTAAAATGCACATGTCTACATGAAAATAATAAAAGGGATTTTTTTAAATAGAAATAAATAATAACATGAGAGAATAGGTGTACACATAGAATAACATCTTGAGTCAAACTACCACTAAGTCTAACTAAAATAAGACTACTAATCCAAATCCAACTAAGATCTAGTTAGGTAACACTCATTAAATGAGAATTTGAGGAACAAAGGGACAAACAAGAGTGAAAATAGGAACATATTGGGAAATGTGAGGGAAAATAGATTTTTAAATAAAATAAAAAGGGTAAATACAAGTGCAACTTTGGGAGAGTGTGACACATGAGTTAGGTGAATAATCATTCAATTTAATTATTAAAAATGAATTAGTTGTGCATGTTGACAAGTGTCATTGAGAATTATTCTATAAAATAAATGGTGTAGAAGGGAAATGGATCTCACTTTGCTTAGTATTTTTATGCTTCCAAATTTTGGTTTTACTGTGTTTTACTTGTGCGAGTTGGGATTTCAAGATTGAGAAAGAGTGGAAGCTCTTCCTTGCGAGGCAAGAATGAGAGCTATTGTGTTTTGGTTCTTGTGTGTGGCTCCTTTGCGACTCGGGGGGCTAAGGGGGAATAAGAGTAACAATAGCATTGGTTGGGAGGTTCCGGTGAGGTATTCATATTAGCGAGCAAGGAGGACGTGCTCAAGAATATGGATTCAAGAACATAAAAAATTCATTTTAAATTAAGATATTTTTCATTGTTTAGTTTATTTATAGTTGAGAAAATATTATAATATACAGTTTGTAATTGATTAAATTATTAGAATTTCGAGACACTCCTTGTGTGTAATACCCATTGATTTATGCATAGATTTAAGGAGTGGATTTATGCATGTAGAAAATTTTTATATGCTACTTTTATTCTTGTATTTTTGTGAAATAAAAATGCACGAAGCTCATGGAAGTTTTTGTGGATATTGATTAACATTATATATCTATAATTCGATTTACTGTGAATGAAAGGGATGACCATAACTCTAGTTCTAAACATCAACTACACTAAAATTAAGTAACATGATTTTTTTTTTTATTGATTAATGGTATGTGATAGGTTTGTCGAATAATGCCGGAAATTTTATTAAATTGATGAAAATGATTGTGGATTTAGTAGTAATTAAATTATGTTTTTATTATATACCATGGTTGATCCTTCCTTCAAAAAACAAAATATCAATCAAACTCGTATAGACGATGTCATTTATTCTTACCCCAGGTGTTAATTCATTTTAGTGCTAGTGATTGTATTTTACCAGTTCCATTACATATTGTAAAATTTCATAGATCTAAAGTGTTCTAGCGAGGGTGAATGTAGTGGAATGTAATCTAGGTTTTTAGTTCATTAGGTTTCTAAATGGTTCCAATGCATCTCAGACCGAATGATTAAATTAACTATAAAAGGATCTATATAAATTTTGTATATGATAGTTAATTATAACTTCTATATAAACATATCCAATCTCTGTACTAATAAATACTTACAATACTACTTCAATGAATGGATATAGAATGACACTATGATTTTATCATTAAATTGTACAATGTATGAAAGAATGACAATCATGATATATTAATAAATATATAATGATTATACATTACTAGTAGATCTTATAATTTATAATAAGTAATTATAGCAACAACCCTGTTATTAGTCCATGCCATAGGCATAGAGGGACTCTAGCGATCGATAATGCGTTGACTACATATTAGTTTGTCCTTTGACCTGAAATATTTGCACAACACCTATTGCTGGAGCTATGGAATTAAAAGCATATATTTTTATATAATAAAAAGTAACATATATGTAATGATTTGATTGGATAAGAGATTGAAGGTTTTATTTCCATCTTTGTTATTCCCAATGTACTATATGGCAACATATCCAAATTTTTCCTCGTAGACAGTATTTTTTAATCATATATTTTTTATCTATATTGCTCGAAGGTGGATTAATGCTAGCATTAGTTGGAATGTTTGTATTAGCATTTTCTGCTAGCCAAATATATCCATAAGTTTTGATATGTAGTAATCATTTGAAATGTTTTGATATCCAAGCTTTGTAGTGATTGAGAATTCCAAAGTTTATAGCATCTTTGGTGAATGTATATTTCTAGAAATGTATTGACACTTATTCTGAGATGCTTCAATAGGCCTGACAGCGTAAATGTTTACATGACGTGACGTCCTCCAAAACCTATGAAAGCTTAAAGGTTTGCATACCGCGAGGTCCTTAGACAACCTAAGAGTCTTAAATGTTTATGTAAATACGGTTCTCGGAGTACATTTTTCTTCGAAATTTTCTATACAGTGAATTTTCACAGTCTTGTTTGTCTACCACCACTTCAATAGCCATTGTATGTTTCATCCTTGTTCTTCCATTGAAGCTACATACATTGTTTGTTGGTTCGGTGAGTGCTTCTTCTTGGTTGGTTTGTTGGTTGCTTCCATTGTATGTTTCATCCTCGTAATCGTTGAAGCTATATACACTGTTTACTGGTTCGGTGAGTGGTTCTTCTTCACTGGTTTGTTTTTATTTGGCCGACGATTCGACCTAAGCTTCTGCATTTCATTGATTCGGAGTAAGTTTTGATTCCATAGTTTCATTTTGTATTCCTTGTTTGTTGTTCAGTGTTTGCATGTTGCAAGTAAGAATGTTTTCTTTTTTGTAGTCGGATGTTCCTTGTATGTTTCCAGTTCCTTTTGTGCTTGGGCTATAGTTTTGTAATCATTGGATATACATATGTTGTTCACTAGCTCGGTGGTTCTTGCTGGTTCATTGGTTCCTGGGTTGATGGTTTTGTTTGTTTGGCTCAGGTTTGCGCTTTGGGGCCCTGGGGGTGCAGTTCGGCCTGCTCGTGCTTTCTCGTTGGTTTGGTCCTTGCTGGATTCTTTTGTTTGATTAGGCCTTGCAGGGTTGGGGTGCAGTGGCGGTGGTTGGATTTTTTTTTTTTGGATTATTATTTTTTTGGGGGGCGCTTTACGGTGGTCAACCCCTGCACCCACTAGTCAACATGTAGTTGTGTTATTTTCCATGTCTTTCGAGGACGATATCTATTATTCTGTGAGATTTTCCTAGTGCTCCAGTCTTTCCATGAAAGAAAATATTTTCATGCAAAATTGTTCGAGGATTACATGTGAAGTTACAATATTCACTGTTTTTTTGTTGGAATAAAGCATATGTATGCAGCCTACATTTATAAACCATGTATGGTCAAATGTGCAGATATGACATAACATGTTCTTTCTCCTCTACATAGACTGGTGTGTGCACGATCCAATTTGTGTTGTGCTTGAGATATGATGTGTGCAACAAATATTTTGCAAGATTATATTTTCATGTCTGGAAGCATGTCTGGGTAGTTTTCCACAGAAAACTGAGAACTTGTATCGTGGGCACAACAATCTATGTAGAGGATAAAGAACATAGTTAAAGGGCATATCTGGATAGATTTCCAGGGAAAACTAGAAATTGTTTAGCTGCGGCCATGCAATTGAGTGATATTTTGTGCCTTGTAATACATTTTTTCCAGGGGAAAAAAATCTACACGTTTACAGCCATGGATAGAGAAGTGCAAAGGTTCATGTTTATGCTTTTCTGGAATGTTCGTTGAGTCAGTTTTGTTGTATGTACATATTGCTTGTTCTCCAGTGAATACCACCTTCCATTGATGTTCATTGAATTTTGTCTATTCCCACATTGAAACAAACAGAGTAGTTGGAGAAAAGGAGGGAGCCTTGACTGCATCGACTGAAGAGGATATAGAAAGGTGCATGCTTGTACTATTATTTCATATTGCATTGTTTTTTATTTCATTTATGGTTTGTATATGTGTTAAGATAGTTGCGTGCCTTCCTACATGGTAAGTTATCTTGGTTACATGCGTTCCTTCCTGCATACTAAGTTGGTTCATGTCGGTTGTGTTTGCACTGCATTACTGCATTTAAACAAATAGAATGGCTAGATAGGACGAAGGAATCTTTGGCAGGTAAATAGACATGTTTATTTTATTTTTATATGTCTATTTAACTTGCCTTCATGTCCATTGCATATTCGGTGTTGCTGCCTTTAAAAAAACAGGTTGCTTGGACATGGAGATGAATTCTTTTGTGGAACAATAGATGGTTCTGTGGTACAATATTCTAAAAGGTATACCGAGTGTGTTGGTAAATTAAATATACCAAACGGGTGGGGGTATATAACATTAGAATTGAAAATGATGATTTCGCAGTAATGGGCCTTTATGCCCTGCCTGTTTCTAATTTTTCCATCTTCTATTATCCCTTTTATTTTCTAATTCATCTTCCTAGTGTGGTTTCTGAAAATTCCTTCATGCGCCAGTTGGCGGACTAACAGATTGACATATGTGGTCCTGATTCTACCTTATTCCATAGTTACCCACTTTCTCGATTGTGAGTGCCAGGTTGGCAGGTTGAAGATTGCTCCCCTGCCTTTTGGGGGTCTGCAATATACAGATTGGCCATGGTGCCCCACGCTCATGCCCTGTTTACTGTTAAAAATTTCTCCAGTTAAAAAATTAAGATGCATACAATTTTACGGTTGTTTGGTCCTTCCGATGGACAATAAGAATGCATATGTTTGTTTAGTCCTAATGTTCATATAAATATGCTTGCATCAGAAAAAGTTGGACTAGTGACACGGGCATGAGCAGTCAGTCATCCCAGACATCGGCAGACCGACAAGGCCAAAGGTAAAGATGCATACGATCTGTTCTTACTATGTTTACTAAACAAATTTCCTATGCTATATATTCATCTATGACATGGTAGATATGTTGATGCCACCTGAAATACATGGTTTGCATCTCGCAAGAAGTATCAACAAGTACAAGCGAGACCCCGAACGTGCTGCATGTTCTGCAAACTAAGAGGTGTGGTTGCCAAACTGTGGCTCCATAGTTCATCAAAACTATGCATGTACTTGTAGCACATTACCATTCACTTTAGTTTTCCTATTCAAAAAATGTCATCAGGTCTAGAGTTGTGACATCCAAATTACTGTCAATAGAGGGGTTGAACAACTGCCAAACTAGACAAGTATTCATCGGGGACATAATGGTTGTCTATAACACCTACTTGGACAAGGAAAACAAAAGTAGATCCATTATGCGTGCTGACATGGAAGACAAAGATGCCATGATGACAGTGACACTGACTGTTCCTCCACAACTTGTCTAGAAACATGCAAAAAAGATATTTCCATGTAATGGGATATCCATTACAAATTTTAATATATTTCCCAAAATAATATATGACCATGGCGATTGCGATCAAATTATTTCGCTCAACAAAACCAGCGTTGTGGAAAAAATTCCTGCTCTTTGTTCATAGTATCGCTTCCTCCCGGACTCGACTATCAGTCAGCTTGCACAGAGCATTGATATTTACCCAATTGGAACGATTGGGGCTGTTGTGACACTGGCGAGAAAATTTGGGTCACAACACATTCTCCATATAAAGGATGGAGAGTCGAACAACAACAAGGCAATGGTACCGCTTTTCATATTCAGTTTTGTTCTTTAATTTCGCATCTGCATGTATGTCAGATAAGTTACAAAAATATTGTATTTTTCCATGTTGTAGCTACAATTGTTCGATACGTATTCAAATTTTTTTTTGTCAATGGAACAACAATTGCATAGAGGAGATATTCCACTTATGTTATTCAAAAATATAACAAAGAAGAGGGATGCTAGAGATCTTTCGGACAACCCAGGCAATGTTTGTAACAAAATTGTGAGAAAATATAGTAGAGGATCTGAAGAAAATAGCTATCTCTACAACTGTTGTGTGTATACATCCACAAAATCATCCTCGCTTTGCTTATAGAAATAGCCTTCAACAAATTTATGCGCATGTTTAATTTTTTAATTTTTTTTAAAGGGGAGGGGGGAATGAAGTTGTGTATTATATTGTTCAATGTATTAATCCCTTTTCTCATGTTCCCAGGTTGAAGGTATTTTAGTTGCATCCAATGTGTACTCGACCCCCTTTGAGCCTGTATGTGCAAAATGCCATTCCCCTGCTTCTGCCTCCGCTTTGATAAGTGATGATACGATTGATTGTCTAGGATGCGGTGAAAAATGTCCATATATTTATGGAAATTGCATCAATGGTATTATCCAAATTGTGGGAAACACAACCATGCACTATATGGTTAGGCAACCTTTGTTAGAAAATGTGCTTCCTGAGTTGGCAGAGTTGTCGTATGAAACGTATCTTCAGAAAAAGGAAAACAGTGTCTACATGTTGTGGAAGCTTCAGATAGAGAGAAAATTCACCTTAAATGAGGACAATGCAATTTTTCATATCGGCTAAAGAAGGGGAAAAACAAAATTATATCAAAATTTGGGAGGAAACGAAAATACCTCATGTCTCTCTATAATATTTGTTCAACATTCAGATGAATGTTCATTGGACTTGGCCCATATCTCTGTAATCCCCATATATCGCATGGCCCCAGTTATTTCCTACTGGGAACATATACTAGATGCAAGAGAAAACGAATGCAATGATGTCTTTTCTTTGTATATCAAATTATTTGGTGCAAAGGTTGATGGGTTCTGCTCTATGGAACCTTCTGGAAACTTGCTTGCGACCTATTTAAAGTATGGTTGGTTCTTGGTTATCTTATTTCTATGTCAATTTGTATACTATGGAAATCCAACTATTCTTTGGAGGACACAGAACAATATAAGAATATTTTTAGCCAGCTGGCACATAGATTTGCCTGATAATTTCTATGGCATTGTGACGCAAATGTACTGTGTGACTTGCTTTAGCAGTTTTCATTGATCGATGAACTTGGTCAAACTATTGTTCTGGAATATTTTGAAATGAACGAATATATAGTGTTTGAAGTGCAATTGTCCTATCATACCAACAAGAGGCTCTTAAAATTCAAATTGGTAGTTGTTTTGGCATGTTTGCTTATTCGATGAAATTGGTAAAATTAATATCCTCGAATAATTTGAAATCAAGGAATATATACTGTGTGGAGTGAAATTGTGCTATCATATGAACAAGGGGGCCTTAAAATTCAAATTGGTCCTTCTTATGCTTGTGGTGATAGAATTTAAAAAAAACTTTGTTTTGTTTCCTTCATTTAAAAAAAAAATAAGCGATTTAACATCCTTTAATAATTTAATGTAATTCACTTGTACAATATCAATAGTTAATATTAATAATTTGGTATTTGAAAATACTATTTTTAGATGAAGTTAGATAGGATCAACATCCCTAAAAAATTGCAATTTTTAACCCACCAGACATGGAGTCTGCAAGTCCACCTGTTAATTTGTATATTGAGGAAGTCTAGGTGATATTTGTAGGACACGAAACAAAAGAGGCTCAAATTTCAGCTCGCCAAGTTGAGAACCCACGATCCAAAAAGTGGCCAAGTATGGAATGAGGCATCCGCATATGCTATATAAAATCTCTTGTCCATAGTTTCTAAAAKTAAATGTTTACTATGCATTGCTCGTTTGTCAGAAAACTTATATATCAGTCACCCGACCAGATTGTACAAACTTTCTCGTCTAATTAAATTCTGCAATATCAAAAAATAATATCAATAATTTAGTATTTAAAATAATGTTTTTAGATATGTTAGATAGTTGATATCGCRGCAATATCTTTTCAAGTCCATGTGTCAATGTGTATATCGCGGAACTCCAACTGCTATTTAGAGGACAAGGAACAATGAAACTGCAATGTTGAGCTAGACAACCCATAGGTCCRTTTGTCAATTTATATATCGTGAAATTGTGGGTGTTGTTTGTATAGCACAAAACAATAGAGGCCCAATTTTCATCCCGCCAGCCCCAGAGCCCCTGATAAAAAAAAATCGCTAAATATGAAATTCATACGGGATCGCTATGGGGCAATACAAGTGCAATGTTCAGCCAACCATCCCGAGTCCACATGTGAATTTGTATATCACAGAAGTATGGGTGCTATTTGTAGGACACAGAACATAAGAGACTCTATTTTCGGCCCACTGGGATGCGAACGCGCGATTCAAAAAAATTTTAAGTATGGAATCAAGGATCCACATATGCTGTACAAAATCTCATGTCCATACTTTATATATAAAGACTCATGTCTAGAAGTCCGCCTGTCAATTTGTATATCGCGGAAGTCTCGATGCTATTTGTAGGACACAGAACAATAGATACTTAATTTTCATCCCACCAGGCCGCGAATCCACGATCCAAAAAGTTCCCAAGTATGGAATGAGGGATCCGCATATGTTATAGAACAATACAAATGCAATGTTCATCCAAGCAGCCTATAGGTCTTGTCAATTTGTATATCGTGTAAATATGGGTGTTATTTGTAGGAAACAAAACATTAGAGACTCTATTTTCAGCCCGCCAGGCCGCGAACCTGTGATAAAAAAGTGCCTAAGTATAGAATGAGGGATCTGCATATGGTCTATAAACTCTCATGTCTATACTTGATATAGAGACTCATCTCCACATGTTCGTTTGTCAATTTTAATATCGCGGAATTGTAGATGCTATTTGTAGGACATAGAACAATAGATACTAAATTTTCAACCCGCCAGGCCGCGAACCTGCGAAACAAAAAGTGCGTAAGTATGGAATGAGGGATTCCCATATGTTATATAAAATCTCATGTCCATACTTTATAAAAGTACATGTTGACTATGTATTGCTTATTTGTCGGAATACTTTTATATCACTTGGCCAACCAGATTGTACAAACTTTATCGTCTAATTAAATTCTGCAATATAAATATTTAACAGTAATAATTTACCGCAACTCAGCTTGTGACTTTGTATACCACGGAATTGTCAGTGCTATTTGTACAACTTGGAACAATAGATGCCCAATTTTTTGCTCGCCAGACCGAGAACCCCCGATCCAAAAAACTAGCTAAATATGGAATTAATACGGAATCACTACGGGACAATAAAAGTGCAACGTTGAACCAAGCAACCCGCAAGTTCGCCTGTCAATTTGTATATCGCAGAAGTGTAGGTGCTATTTGTAGGACACAGAACATTAGAGGCTCAATTTTCAGCCCACCAGCCTGAGAACCCGTAATCGAAAAAGTGCCTAAGTATGGAATGAGGGATCCACATATGCTCTATAAAATCTCATGTCCATCCTTTATAAAAGTACATGTGTACTATGTATTGTTCATTTGTCGACAATATTTTAAATAAGTCGCCCAACCAGATTGTACAAACTTTCTCGTTTAATATAATTTTGCAATATTAATATGTAATATTAATAATTTAGTATTGAAAATAATGTTCTTAGATATGTTAGATAGTTGATAGGGATTTCCATCCGTAAACAATGGCAATCTTAAACTCGATATCCCTCGATTCCAATCGTCAATCTGTATATCGCGGAACTCCGAGTGCTATTTGGAGGACACGAAACAATGAAAGTGCAATGTTGAGCCAGCCAACCCGCAACTCCACTTGTCAATCTAAAAATTTCGCGACTTACAAATTGACGGTCGATATCTGTCACTAAGATACAATATGACCATTGCCCCTTCACGTCTCCTGGGTATATATTCTATTGTTTTTCTTTTGTAACCCGCCCGACCTCTTTCCATACTTTGGTATTTCTTGGAATCAGTTTCGCCATCGCCACTACCTTCGTACTTGTTTCCAGATATGCAATAATTAAGCTTTAATGCTAGTATCCATGCTGGAGGAACCGTTAACATTGTCATTAATGTCCGAAAATCCGAAGAAGATTTTTCATTGGTACGAATTAAACTAAGATTTGCACACAAGTATGTTATCCTTTTCAAATATTCATTTCAAAGGCGAAGAATACTTTTTTTGTGTGCACCGACGGGTTGGTTCTTTTAAGAAATTTGTGATTCTTATTCTCTTTTCTCCATCACCGCCACCTTTGCACTTTTTTCTAATTGTGCAATTAGTGAGCTGTGATGGTCAAATTTCATTCTGCACGAACACTGGAAATTGTCATTGATCAACGAAAGGCTCAAGAAGATATTCCATTGATACACATTAAACCATAATTTGCCGAATGTTATATTATCCCTCCTCGATTTTCATTTCAAACATCGTCTCGAGAAAACGAAAATTCTTAATAACTTCTGGCAGTGATTCTCTCCACACATAGTAAACACATTGGGGCATAATGGCCAGAGGTTCCACTATTACAGAGCATATTCTTACTATTAATCTCCCTTCGCCCAGGAACAGAAAAGGAGATGGTCCCTTGCTACACCGAGAGATATATTTCAAGCCAAAAAATTCCTTGACAACCCTGGCTACTTAGAGAACTTGCCCAATTGCATTTATGGCTTTCGCAGAAGTTGATGCCATGAATTCCTAGCTGGAAGAAGATGATCCGATGGACGATGATACAGCAATGGATGATGGAAATGAAGAGAATATTCCTACTCCTGTGCCCAAATTGAAATCAACCATAATGAACGGATCTTCCTATCTCGGTGATCGTGGTCATGACAACACCAAAAGGAGTTTCATAAAAGAAACAGACGGTGAACGCAACAACCACTTTGCAGCGCGAAAGTAGGAATTCCAGAGTTCCAAATTAGTCTGTTCTGGGTGGAAGAATTTTGTTGTAAAGCAATGAAATGTTGATGCTCCTAGAGATATATTTCAAGCCAAAAAAATATTGTTTAACATCTTCAGGAATCACGTCCAAAAATCTTGTTGTTGCAAGGCATTTTCCTACTAGTCATCTTCTTCTACCCATAATGGACTAATTTGGGTCTCTCGAATTGCACGTGCAAACTGTGCTACTGAATTTTTTTGGACTATGCAGAGGTAGTTTCAGCTAAGGGCTATTCCAGTTGGTCTGCAACCATTTTCGTCTTTTTCCTCAGGGAAAGCTTGTGAAAAATATCAATTCTAGCAGAGGATGATTCATCGAGGTGAAAACTCCAAGGATCTTGCATACTGCGGAACGCATGCCTATGTTTGTCGCAGATACCTTATTGTACCAAGATTTATAGTAGTCTATATACTGCTATAACAATTTTTACTTAAAGAATTGTATACACAATTATTTAAATTTTATTCAATATTATTTTTAACGTTTTTAAATGTAATTTTGGAATTTTGATTTTGTTTCTGATAATAAATGTTTGTACCTAGAAATTGATCCTTCTTGACTCTAGAGTTAAAATGCATATATACTTGTATATACTATTTTATATTAATACTAATAAATAAACTATAAATTAAATATATGATATCTATCTTATAATATAAATATTAAATATCCTATTCATTATTAATATGTGATAATATTTTGTTAAATTTTATTCAATTAATTATTCAAATTTATTTTTATTTTTCATGTCCAGCCTGTTTCGTGATATACATGTTAAGTAAACATTTCATCCTACGCGGTCTATTAGGTAAACATTTAAGGATGTCAGAACCATCCAAGGGGCTCGCACTGTGTAAACATTTAAGAAACAATGTGTGTGGTGATATTTACGTACGTTAAGTACTTAATAAAAATAGAAAATAGAGAAACCTTGGATATGCTAGCATATCAAACATTGGGATAAATTTAGGTAGTATAAAATGCTAAGACAAACATTCGAACTAACGCTAGCATTAATTCACCATCAAGCAATGCATGAAAAAATATATGATTCAAAAAGACCGTATACGATCAAAAAGTTTGGATATGCTAGAAGTACAATACTCGGTGTTTTTCTTATTTTTTTAAATGGATTTTCTATTAATTTTTTTTTGCCTTCGAGTCTTCGTTGCTAATGTACAATGTTGCAGCAAAATCGTTATTCTTGTTTCTAGACATGCAATTATTAAGTTTTAATGTTAACAGCCCGTAATGAAGGAAGTTCAATACTTGACTTAATATGTTGCACTCATGGAAGAATGTATCAAGAACACAGTTACACCCACACGTTCCAATAAAATCTAATCTTCAACAAAGCATTTGCTGGCAACTAGTTGAAAAGGAAGTTTAGTAGTTAAGTTGATATGTTACAGTCCTGGAATAATGTATCAAGAACATAGCTACACGCACACATTGCAATAAAATCTAATCTTCAACAATGCATATACCCTTCTCCGTATTACAGGCCACCTATCATGCCCTCTTCCATTGTGCAAATTTTTTATCTGAAAACTTCCGAGAAATACAATTTAACCATCGGGTCCTCGCATATTTAGTGGAACTATTGTCACCCCATTTTGAAGCCTATCTGTCCGCTTTCCATACTTCGCCATTTGTTCAAATTTCTTTGGCAGATTGTCGGTTTAGCGGGCTTAAGAAATATTCAGTTCGTAGTCGTTGTTTCCTGTGCCCGCACCACTTTGCAATTAGCAGTTGGAAATTATAAATAAGATATTATTGCTACACATGCAATTAGCAATTTCCCTATTCCAAACTTAGCCACTTTGGCAGAATTTCGCAAATATACAAACCGGTTATTGAACTTCCCTATCATGATCTATTCCGTTTTACACATTTTGCACTCAAAAGTTCCAAAACATGAAATTTCACCATGAAACACTCGACACTCTTGACTATCCCCGTAACCCTTTTTTGAATCCCATTCGACTGCTTTTCAGAGCTTGCCATTCTTTCCTTTCTCTCCGATGTCTCCATCACCTTCGCACTAGCTATAATAAAAGAAAATAAAAAGTTATATATATATATATACATATCTTGTTTCTAAATATGGAATTACTAACATTTAATTCTAACAGGTCATCATGCATAAACCGTATATATTGTCATTGATGGGCGAAAGGCTCGAGGACATCTCGTATTCATGCGCATTAAACCAAAATTTGTGGGGGGATTATTGTTACCCATGATTTTGGTCGTCATGATGATGTATGGATGATGGTGTTTTCAGGCTCTTCATTAGAACTTTCTCCTGAGAAAAGTTACCTTCATCTCTTTCCAGAAATCACATTTTTGAGGACTGTTCGTAGGCTGCTGATATAGTTGCCTGTGAGAATGTATAATTCTCGTAGGCTGCCTTAAGCTAGGGTGCGAGAAGTTCACACTGTGTATAACTGCTAGGGTGCGAACACTTTCTAAAGAAGGGAAAAAGATGAATTCTCGAAGCTTCTAGAAGGGAATCTTCTAGAAGGATGAGATGGCATTCGAATGGTTATCTAAGTACTGGATTTCCTGATATTTTGGAATCATTCTTATCCAAGTAAATAATTAATTCTCTCCTATATATTGAGAGGATTCTCATTGAAAATGTTAGAAGCAAAGAAGCAAGAGATTGATTGGAGAATTAGTGAAAAGGATTGTGTGAAGGACTGATGCTACAATAGCTAAGAAGTCCAACAAGTTCATCAAAGTTGGTTGATCTTCTTCATGCAAGTGAGCAAGTGTGTGTGTCAGAGTCAAGGGCCATTGAAAGGAAGTTTGCAAGATCAAGGATTAGGTTGTAATATTTACTTTTCATCAATATGATACAGTAATATGTCCCTTTCCCATAAAGATAATTCCACTTTATTGTATAACTCCTTGATCATATACATAGATTGACTGTTGAATAGATTGTGCTTTCTTCACTTTGGTTGGTTTGTGTTGTCTTGGTCTTGACTGCACAAGAGCATTGGAGTGAATCAGGAGCAACAAAGACCATAGGAAGTGATCATAAGATATGTCCTTTGTTCTTGCCTTCTAGTACATTCAATAGTCGTAATCTAGGGAAAGAGTATTATTCTATCTTGCTTTGTTCTAGATCCAGGTGGATCTAGGGAGATCGGTTTGTGCCTGCACTTACGAATTTATCCAATAACAAAATTGGCGACTCCACTGGGGAGAATCCCATTTTCTTTGTGTCTTTTGATATTTTTCTGTGGCCATTTGCTCTGGTTTCATTTTCTCTTGTCCTATCAGTCTCTGAGTCTTCAGGATATCCTCATAGACCTTCTGAGTCCATAAACTTTTTTGAATTTTACTTCATTTTTCAAATTTTTGGATATGTTCAGGAATTCTCGCACTGCACTTCATTGCAGCTTGGGAGAATTGGT
>JASDQU011247913.1:0-25608 GCA_032191745.1 Picea mariana
CCAATAATATAAAAAAACCAATGTTTCTCCAGTTTTGCATTGATTTAATTGATCACTGGTGAAGTGCATGAAGTGTCAAGCTATGTGTCAGGGATCCGTTCCTTCTTCGGTTTACCCGCGTCACAATCATGAATTCAAGATGCTATGATTTTAAAAAGGATGAAGCTCCACGAAAGTCTAGAGAGACTTTTACTGTTTGTAATAAGATTTTTCCGATATGTTGCAGGTACTAAATTTATCCAGTTTTTCATTTATTAATGGGCAGAAGGAGCTGGGCGGGATTGGATGCAGAGCATGTGATAATTGTAGGTCGTGGACGTCTGGAATGAGCTTGGCCATGAAGACAGTAATCTGCCAAAGCAGGGAAACCAAAGGGCATGCTTTCAAGAGGGTAAAAGAGAAATCATAACGAAATAAGTGGCTCCGAACAGAGACCATTGCGAGGAAGGGACTAGCTTCTTTGAATCTATTTACTTGAACACTTTGTCTTTTTAACGAAATAATGAAAGTTTGTCAATGAAGCTTGAACACTTTGTCTTTTTAAGCCCTCACTTRAWTTTTTATCTATCTATCTTCTTTCTTTGAAGGCATGTTCATCCCTATCGATCTGGAAAATTCTATTGCGTCTCTAATGGATGTTCAACGCTACTGATCTGGACGATTCTATGCTGTCTCAAATATCTGTTTGTTTTATATGTGACACTAGTGATAAAAATTGAGTCCTTCTTGACGCTTTCAAGGGTTTAGAATATCAAAATCCTTTGTTTTAATGTAAATTTTGAAATCATTATGTATTTATAAAGGAAAACAAATATTATAATTTTAAAATTTTTGAAGTTATTAGTGTTCTTATTCTCAATACTTGGTTGTTTGATAGGAGAATGGGTATAAATCATGAGAAAGATTTATGGTTAATGATTCAATATTGATATTTAAAAATTAAAATCATTTTTGTTGTTGATGGGATTCATCTATTCCTTGGTATATTATATTTATTCATAACAATAAATCCATCACATAGTTTATGCTTAAATAATGAAAGTTTGTCAATGAAGCTTGAACACTTTGTCTTTTTAAGCCCCCACTTGAATTCTTGTGTTATGAGTATTGTTAATCCTTGTTGATATGAGAATTGGAATTTCATTTTATTTACGTACTTAATGTTTGCAAATCTCACACTTGTTACAATGACATTTCCTTTGTTATCGCTCTTTTTGTTCTTGGCTCTATAAAGACCAAAGCTACTAGTCATGGGGTAGAGGTGTAAATGTAATGGCATTGAGAAGTTATTAATAATATTAATTGTAAATGTGTCGCTCAATGACACTTTTGAAGAGAAAACAATAGACATTGAATCAACACAAGGAAATGAGGTCATCTCTCTTTTTCCATGTTCACATATTCTCTCTCTAAAAGTATCTAACATGTTGATTCATAGTTATTTATTGCATGCATTTGTAATGTTATGGGTTTCCCTATAACAAGTCATGACATGCTTATATTGTTAGTATCTAATATTTGATTATCATTTGAGAACATTTGCAGGTCTCTTTGTCACTTAGTATGTAATTCATGACATCCCATTATTACAATGAATACTTTACGAGAACAAAATACATAATTAATAATTGAATGTAAATCTTATTGAATGAAAAGAATTTCTGTGGGTTTGGTCCAACTCATTGTAAAGATAATGTATTATTTTTCTTTTTTTCATACAAAATTATTTAATGATTTTTTTTGGAGTAATTATTTTTTTTAAATTAAGTTTTTTTTGAAAAGTTTACTTAATTTTCTTGCTAATTAAAATATAATTATTTTTTTAATCTTTCATAAAAAAATGGAAAATGATTATATACTATTCAACTTGAAATTAAAAATCACTATAACAATCTTTCCTACCTACATTCTTCCACCAATTTACTTAATTATTTAATTAATTAAATTATAATTATTTTTTCAATATTTCATTAAAAAAAACTATAAAATAAATATACACCATTCAACTTAAAATTAAAAATCACTCTAACCTTATTTTCTACCTACATTCTTCTATCAATTACACACTTAAAAATCTTATCAAGACCTAGAAAAAATCCTTATTCCCATGTAAAACTTTCATTGGTCATGAAGACCCATGATGTGTGCCCATGGGCTCTACTTATGTTCAATCACGGGAGTCAATGTCTCTCTCTCTAATCTGGACTTTAGCTTACAGAATCTCTAATGGATGGAGTTATATGCCAAAAGTGTCCTTGAGATTTTAATAGTACATTCAAACCACAAGTTCATTGGCAATCAATTCTCTTGCGTGTGGGCAAACTGGCTTCAATTGTATGCTTGCCTCATTCACAGCAACTACATAATATTTTATCCACTTCCCTTGCAATTTCCAAATTACTGCAAATTAGTGGCTCTTCAGGTTCCACACGTTTTTCTATTTTACTCTTACAGCATGTCCTTGAATTTGTAAAGCAAGCTGGCGTTATGAAATCCAGATCCGACTTAAATAAATATATATATATATATATATATATATATAATCAGTGTCAAAAGGTGTTGTGCTCTTGGGAAGACATGGCCGCTGAAAAAGACGGAATTCTTACATAATCTACATATATAATATTGGTTATCCCCCTCTAACATTACATGTTAGACGAATGTTTTAGTTGTTTTTCAAATTTGGACTTTAGCTTCCGGAAGCTCCAATGGTTTTGAATATTCAAATGTTTGAAAAGAGTTATATGCTTACCATGTCATTTATATGATCTTTCTAAATTCTGAATAAACTTATCAGTCTTTGTTTTTAGGACATGGATTATAGTGAACAATTTTTAATTTAAATATTAGTTTAATAGGAAGTTAAAGACATTTTTTTTTATGGCTATACCCCAAGTTATGGAGTTAAAATACTTTATAATATTAAACAAAAATCTTAAAGACGATGATATCCACTAATAAAAAACATTTAAGAAGTACATTTCTCTAATATTTGCTCCACTCCGGCTAATACAAAACATTTACTTCTTATTTGGCCTCATATCTAGCTAGGGAGCAATTTTAATGATAATTTTAGTTTCAAAGTTATAGAAATGGAAGAGATATCCATATTACATCGATGGAGGTGAATTAATGCTCTAGAACAAGCATTAGTTCATAAACATTTAATGATTTTTCTACATTTATCCTTTCGTAAGTTTCATTTCATTATGTTAGTTGTTGCAGTGACTAGCAGGGCTTCTGTTTGTTGTTGTAGTGTCCAACTGCTATCACTCCCATGTCCACCTTAGATAGCATGCAAGATCCCTCTAGCTATTTATTTGTTTTGTTTGTTGTAGATTGCATGCAAGACCCCTCAGGCTAGGCTTCTAAAGTATGAGGAACTACAGAGGAATATAACCCTTCTCAATTCCCTTTCTTGTCCCAAGACTTCAATCGTCATGCACAAATAACCATGTATTTTCCTGTCCCAACACTTCAATAGGACCGTGCATGCCCCTACTACCTAATGCCAGTTTCTTCATTTGTTGGGTGTTTTTTGGGTGGCGTTTTGATTTCTTCACATGCTGGTGCAATATGCAGGTGAAACAATAGAAATTTTATCAGTAATATGCTTTTGTGTATGTGTGGGTTATGTTACTAATCATGATCCATCCATCAACCTATAGAGTTTTTTTTACAAAACCTATTGGCTTTACTATCATATCCATACATAAAAAAAAATTATGGCGAGGATTGTTCCTTTTTAGTTTTTATCATTGCAGAAGCATAAAAGGTATCAGGTAAAACTGTTGAAGGGCATTTACGAAGGCCATTAATATGTCGTAGGCTAAAGATTCTACAAAATGAAGATTTTTTCCAGGGATATTTACCCAAAATATGGCAAGAAATTGTTGAATTCATAGATTTAAGTGATTATTTATGTAGAATCTGAGTGCCCTGGGAGTTTTTCAGCATGATGAATCCATTTCTGCATTCAAAAATGGATTTTGAACAAAAAAAATAGTGATTCGTGTAAATTTATATCGTCCTATTTCGGTGAAAAAAACCATTTCGTAGAATAGCTAGCCAATGCCCATTAATATTATACTGTTTGTAAACCTAATTTAAATTTGAGATAATTAAGACATGAATATTATACTTACCTATTGCAATCACGTCGTCTTCTTTTTGTCTTCCATTCTTCTTTTATGTCTTCCTTTCTTTACCTGTAACACAAGCTAGATGCTTTAATCGGTAAATGAAGATCAAAAGCTCAATTTTACATTGAAACGGATGAATAGTAAATATAACAACTTGCATAAGCATGTTAGGTACCAGGTAATTCAAAATTCAGATAATTAATCCATGAATATTTACGTTGGGAGGTGTATACCTATTGTAAATGACCATAATTATTAATATTTTAATTATGAATAGGTTTTGCATAGATAGGGTTTAATATAGAAGGAATATTCTTCATCATGTCCATAAATCAAAGGATACAAATTAACAATAGTGAGCCCGCGTGTCTGGGAACCCGCAATTGAAAAACTGGCTTAAGTATGGAATAGGGAAACAATAGGCCAGAATCATTTTCGCTTATATATTGAAATTTGTAATAGATATGCCATTAGCTGGCAAGATATTTTCTGCATGTTTCTGGGCAAGTTCTATAGTGATAGCCAATGTGACTATCTCACTAAGCCTTTTACTTTATAATGGTGGTTTGTACGGTTTTTGCATGATGAAATGATAGCATTAAACCTTGGTCATTGCATCCTTTGACAAAAGTGCGAAGGTGGTGGCCACAGTAAATAGTGACTAAGAATTGGATATTCCGTGAACCCTCCAACTCGAGGATCCGTGAAAGAGATTCCATGAAATGGGAAAGCATGGAAAGTAGTCAGAAGGGCCTCAAAGTAGGGTGACAATGGTTCCCCAAGAGACGTGATTTCCAAAGGGCCAATTGTATGTCTCAGAACTTTTGAGTGCAAAATGTGTAACACGGAAGAGGGGATGTTGTGGGAGTTTCTCATCAATGGAGATGTTTAAGTTTCCTACATGACAAAGTGCTAGCATTAAATATTTCCAATTGCATATCCAGAAATAAGTATGAAGGTGGTGGGAACAGGGAACAACAATTAAGGAATGGCTAATTATCGAAAGCGGTCGGTCGGGATTCAAAATATGGTTACAAGATACAACCAATAGAGGTGAGGGCCTGAGGGTCAAATTGTATGTATCGAAAGTGTTGACCGTAGAACGCATAACATGGAAGAGGGAATGATGGTGCATTCATGCAGAAAAATTGTAAACACAATCTTGAGCCCTCTAGTCCGGGAACCTGTAATCGAAAAAGTGTCTAAGTATGAAACAGGGAAAATATGGGCCAAACTTGATACACAGTTTTTGCAACAAGTGAAACCATGTAAATGTATCAATTCATGAACATACAACCAACTTGCAACTAAGTATTGAAAGGAACTATGGATGGTCAAGCTCATGATGGGGTATTCCAGCGGAAAAATTGTATATCGTGGAACTCTGGGTACTGTTTGCAAGTCGTGGAAGATTCGAAAGACAATTTAGATCACATTAGTCTGGGAACCCACAATTGAAAAACTGTGTAAGTATGGAATAGGGAAATGGTGGGTCTGACTTGTTTTCGCTAATATATTGAAATTTGTAATAGCTTTCCCATTACTTAGCAATATCTTTTCTACATGTTTCTGGACAAGTTGTGTAGGAATAGTCAGTGTGACTGTCTCCTTGAGTCTTTTGATTATTAATGGTGATATTTATGGTTGTTGCATGATAAAATCTTAGCATTAAACCTTTGTTGTTGCATATTTGGAAAAAAGTACAAAGGTGTCTGACAGAGAAAACAGTGACCACGAATTAGAGATTTTGTGAACCCGCCAACCCGAGGATCCAAAATAGGGTGACAAGGTTTCCCCAGAAGACGTGAGGCCCCAACACTCAAATTGTATTGCTCGAAACATTTGAATGCATAATGTGTAACATGAAAGAGGGGACAGTGTGGGAGTTCGACAGTCAGTTTGTATATTGCTGAGGTCCGAGTGTTGTTTGTAGGTCATGGAACAATGGAAGTGAAATCTAGAGGCCAAAATAAATAATGTGCATTTTGAAGGGTATCACTGTGGAGGGGATGGAAGGGAGCCATAAATGATTTGAAACTTTATATAAACCTGGGTAAAGTGAATCTTGTGAGTTGGAGGAGCCTAGGGTGGAACTGTAGATCACAAAATTTTTGAGTGCAAGATGTATATCACAGAACATGTTGAAAATTTTGGCTAATTATGAAAAGGAACGGCGGTCTTTCTGAGTACTGTAAATGGCAGTTTAATGCATTTTAATGGGACATGTCCTTGAGTTTTTTTGCTTGTTAATGCCAATTGTTTCATACCAGTGTGTTCAGTTGTCACTAGTAAAACCATAATTAATGTGCATTGGGAAGTGTACGAAGGTAGTGAGGATGGAAGGCATCGATAGATTCTTTGAAACTTTTGCTGAACCTGGGTAACGTGAAGCTTGAGTGTTTGAGGAGTCTGGGGTGGAATTGTAGATCACAAATTTTTTTGACTGCAATATGTATATCATGGAAGACGCAGCAATAGAGTTCGATTGCAGCAACCCTAGAAATCACTGCCATAAAATTGGCTAAGTATGGAAAGGAATGACGGTCGGTCGAACTCGTCATGTGAGGATATAGATGGAGATCAATATTTGTTAGTCCGCCAACATGGGAACCCGTGACTGTAGAAAGGAGACTAAGTATATAACTAGAAAGGCATAATAGACAGGAAGAAGAAAAGGGAAAAATGGGTAAGTGTATCACATAAAAACATCTACTGTTCATTTATTAATGCTAATCTTTTCGAACCCCTCGTGACTTCTCACTAGTAAAATCATAAATTGCAAACCACAAAATTTTTTGGGTGCAAGATGTATATGACAGAACATGGGGCATAGGTGTTCGATAGTGCTAACCTTGGACTCGATGGTCAGATAATTGGCTAAGTATTTAAAGGGATCATGGTCGGTCAGGCTCATGATGTGAAGATATAGATGAAGATGAGCATCTTCCAATCGTCCAACTCAGGAAGCCGTGATCATAGAAATGCGACTAAATATAGAACCACAATGGGATAATAGACGAGAAGAAAACAATGGGAAAATGGGTAAGTATAGAGAAGGGGAAACAAAGGGAGAAACTGAGATTTAGTCTCAGCTATGTAAAATACTTGGGGGTCGGCAAAGACAACTTCAAGTTTAAAGAGAATTTGTTTATATTTATTCTAATAGTATTCATATCAATATATATTAATAGATTATTTGTGGTCCAAATGTAAAGCATCTTCCAATTTGCAGGGTGTTTTTCGGTTTGCAAATTTCGTTGAAACCCATAAGCAATAGAAAGAGAATATATATATATATATGACGTAAAAAAATTTATATGCAAGGATATTATCAAATAGAATAAGTTGTAATATATGCACAATATTGAACAGGAACATGACATCAACACCTGAGTTGTCTTGTTGAAATATAGTCATTAATTCATTCTCTTTACGGGACCCCGAAGAATGAAAGCAGGATGGGTCCACCCATTTCTTTATTAAGTGTAGGGTGGGCGCCACATAACTATGTCATATCACAAATTATTCTTTCATGTAAAATTTAAGGAGTGAATAGAGCAGCTTTTATTTAAATCAAAGTGTTGGGCAACAAAAAAAAAAAGATTGTAGTGCATGTTTAACCATGGATCAAAGAGCATCTTAAATTCTTGTAGAAAGAGGTTGAATTCATCTATCAAGAGATGTACAGGCAAATGAGTCAATTTAAAAAAAAAAAGTATAAAATAAAATAAAAAACAATACTAGACATTGGAAAACACCATACAAAAACCTCAAATGTTCTATATTCAGATAAACTAGGTTATATAACACAGCTGATATTATTTCCCAAAATAGTTGTCTTGAAATAGTTTAGTAGATATTCTCTGAAATTTAAATGCGTTTTCCATAATGACTCTGATTGGGGCTCCCACGGACAAAAAAACCAAATATATACAGGAATCAAGCATGTGGATAGTCTTTTATAGATTTTAACTTGATCATCAAATGCTTGCCTGGTTAAAAACAACGAGTTGAATATCAATTTTGGGTCTTGGACTTCATTGGTGCTGCCAGCTAGATCTATCCCAGCTTCTTGAATAGTTTGTCTCTTCTAGATATGGCGTTCCTACATTAGTTTTTTATTCAACATTCCATACTTTGCTAAGTGTTAATTTCCCTCTATCGTCGAAAACTTGGCATTTAAGGTGCATTCCTTGTAATGTTCCTTCTCATCAACATATGGGACAACTTAGAGATGTGATTCAGGTCCAGTTCAAAGACGAGGGAGTGGTTTTATGTTATGTTATCTTTAGGGGAAAAAATCTTGTTAGGCAACAAAAGATGAGAAAAAAAAGTTCAAGTATGTTGTGACTCGTACTCTCTCTGTATTCGATCATTTGATTGGTTGAAAGGCCTCCCTGAAGAGTTGTATGTTGAATTTCTTTGTTTTAATGTTGTAAATTGGAAGGGCCATTCAAGCCACCTGCAAAATGATCCTCTGTTGAAGTATATATCCTTTTCTAGCAACACAGATTTGGCAAGTGTATCAAATGTTGCAGATCACATCAAAATATATCTTTCGTCATAGAGGTGGCAAAGATCATGGCTCACAAAATGGTCTAGAATATTCAGAAGTGACGCCAAATATTACTTAATGCCCAAATATACTCAAACAGAAATTATAAATTTGGATCCTACTACATCAAGGTCTCTTCTAAAGAATGAAACAAAATGATTAAATGAAGGTGGTAGTAAAAGGTGATCTTCAGAAACCAAATCATTACCTGAACATGTCAAAATTCTTGCAGAAGGTGGTAGTATAGATTAGTCTTTAGAAAGTGTTGCAAAGTCCATAATCCATAATTCCTTCCCATTAACATTTCCCAGTTACATGTTGATGCAGGCATCAAAAAAATTTGAGAGCCTCGTTCCCTAGTTATATATCCACCTTCAACTACCAGGAGAATATTATTGCAAAGAGCGACACGATCTTTGACCTAGATGCAATCATATGAATAGGAATAATGAAAAACAATGTGGAATATTGATAGAAATTTGATTGTATGTGGAGTCTGTTACTACATCCAGAGGTCGGTGAACAAGCTTTGACAAAAAATATGACTTTCTATCAAGAGTCTGTTACCACATCCAGAAGTCGCTCAACAAACTTTGAAATAGAAACTTATGTAATTTTAGGATGTTGATTCAACCACCCACACAGTTTTTGACATTCGTGAGAATCCAAATTTATAATTTCCTTCTGAGTATATTCACGCATGGAGTAATATTTAGCGTCATTCCCGAATATTCTAGATCATTTTTAAGTCGCGATATACATGACTCCTTTGACGAAAGATAAATTCTTCTTTGGTTTGTAGGATTTGATACGCTTGTCAAATCTGCATTGCCGGAAGAAGCTATATACTTCAAGAAATGATCATTTTCCAGGTGACTTCAAAGTCCCTTCCAATTTCTAGCAACAAAAGAAAGAATCTCAACATACAAATCTTTAGGAAGGCCTTTCAACCAACCAAAGCATCAGATAGAGGGAGAATACCAATCATAATATACTTGAATTTTTTGTGTCTGAGTTTTTGTTGGCTAACATAATTTTTTTCACTCAAAGATGATGAAACATAAAACTATTCCCTCATCTTTCAATCGGGCTTGGATGACATTTGTAAGTTGTCTCACATGTGGATGACCAGGAACATTTCAATGATGACACCTTAAAGCCCAAGTTTTCGATCATAGAGGGAAATAGGAATAAGCATTTAAAATGAACATTGGAGGATGATAGTATAATCCTTAAGAAATCAAACCTTGCAAAGTTCAAGCAAACAAGGGAAAGAAGCAAACAACAAACCAATGAACAAGCACCAAAAGTCCCAACTACAATTGCAGGACCTCAATTCTTCAAAGTTGAATCAAACAACAATAAGAAGCATCCAGGGAACCAACGAGCAAGCATCAATCACTCAACTAGGAATGCAGCTAAAAAACAATATTGGCGAAATTCACTGCACACAAGATTGTATCAAAAAATCCGAGGAAAATGTATTGTAACACACCTGTTAAGAAAACACTTTAGGTTGTGAGGCCTGTCAAGTAAACATTTAAGGATGTGAGGACCATCCAAAGGCCTCCCACTGTGTAAATAACTAAGAAAGTTGCAGTTTTCACCATTGGTATTTTTCAATACTGGGAGCGATCAAAACCTTCTTGCAACTTGTCTTTGTGTGTGATTACTATAACCAGAGAAACATGAATGTAATGTTGTCTTTGTCTCATTCCTCATCACCAATGTTCAACATAGAACCCACCTCCGTCACATCCACAATGACATACAAGAAAAGGAAATCATATCTTATCCTCACATACAAAGATGTTCTGCAAGAGGATTTGGACTCAAATATCTCCAATATTGAAATTTCTCACTTGAAAACTACAACACCAAGACCCACCGGTGAATGGGGAAGGACAAAATATCATCCTCTAGCTTGCAAACTGCAACAATAGGTCCAACTGCAAATGCAAGACCCCAACCTTGCAAAGTTGAAGCAAACAAGAACAAGCATCAAACAAAAAACCAGTGAACAAGCACCAAAAGGCCCAATTACAGCTGCAAGACTTGAACTCTACAAAGTTTAATCAAACTAGTCAACCAGGAATACCAGTGAAGAACAATATTGGCCAAATTCACTACACACAAGATTGTATCAAAAAATCCGAGCAAAATGTATTGTAACACACCTGTTAAGCAAACATTTCAAGTTGTGAGGCCTGTAAGGTAAACATTTAAGGATGTGAGAATCGTCCAAAGGCCCCCCACTATGTAAACAACTAAGAAAGTTGCAGTTTGCACAGTTGGTATTTTTCAATACTGGGAGCGATCAAAACCCTCTTGCAGCCCGTCTTTGTGTGTGATCACTACGACAAGAGAAGCATGACTGTAATGTTGTCTTCATATCATTCCTCATCACCAATGTTCGATGCAGAATCCACCTCCATCGCAGCCACAATGAAATACAAGAAAATGAAATCGTATTTCCTCCTCACATAAAAAGATGTTCTACAAGAGGATTTTGACTTAGGCATTTCCAGTATTGAAATTTCTCACTTGCAAACTAGAAATAGCAGACAACAAACAATGAATAGGAAGCTAAACATGGCACTGAAACCCATGCGTCAATGAAGAACGATAGAAGTGCAGTTCCAATCGCGGTTGCAGAATCCCAAGCGTGCAAATTGCAACAAGACCAACAGGAAAACAAGAGAAACAACAACAGGAAAACAAGAAACCAATGAAGAAGCAACGAGAAAGAATCAACCAATGAACCAATAATGCCGCTGAAGAACAATATTGCCCATATTCACTGCAGAGAACATTGCATAAAAAAATTTAGAAAAAAATGTATTGTAACAAGCATGTTAAGTAAACATTTAAGGCTGTGAGGCCTGTTAGGTTAACATTCAAGTCTCTCAGGACTGACGAAGGGCCTTGCACTGTGTAAACATTTGAGAAAGAATGTAGTGTGGCAAATTTGTTACGTACAAAAAATAATTATTATATTATTTTATAATAATATAAAATAATAATAATAATAATAAAATAGTAGCAATAGTTCGAACAATAAAGACTATGCAAAAATAAGTTAGTCAAAAGACAAACTAATATGAAGTCAACTAATTGTATATCTAAACATTTAAAAAAAAATGTACAAATTTAGAAAGACCGTAGATGATCAAAAACTTTGGATATGTTAACTTATAAAACATTGAGAATAGTGAAGCTGGCAATAAGACCTCCAATCTATTATCCAATCAGATCATGATATATATGGTATTTTTTATTATATACAAATCAATGTTTTTAGTTCTATAGTTCCAACAATAGAGATTATGCAAATATTTTTAATCAAATGATGAACTAATATAAATTCAATGAATTATCGTTATAGTCCCTCTATGCCCACTAATAATAAAAAAATATTGTTTCTTTTTTTCATTTAATGCAATCTTTCCTTTAATTTATAATAATAAGTTATTTTTCATTTTATTTATTTATTATTTATATTTTTTAAATTATAAAAATAATTTCTTATTTTTAATTTTAATTATAATAAATTATTTTTATTTTAAAATTTGAATTAATATTAAGTATATAATTTTAATAAATTAAAACAAAACTGTTAATTACAGTACACTACTCACTAAAATCATTTAAAAATATAAACTTGAAATTTGTTACAAATTTATAAATAAAGTTAAAGATAAACCATTTATGAGTGATGGAAATAATACATTTTTATTCAATAGGGAAAAAGTTGAAAGTTCTTATGAATTTTTTTATAAGAAAAAATGGATACAAACTCATATGAAAAAATATTATAACATATTATAACCCTTTCCAAAACATCAAAGCAAAATGAAATTTGATAACCAATTACTATCACAAGCACACGTATACTTATATTCATCATCATCCTCTAAACATTGAACATTGGTGCAAGCATAGTAGGGGCCTTTGGAGACTATTATCCTAGATTCGACGAATTATACAACTTGAATGTAACTTCAAACAAGATAAAAGTAACTTGAATGTACTACCTCAAGTCGTTAAAGAGCTATTTAAAAGTAAAGTACTTTGATGGTCGACAAAGTTTGAATAATGATAATAAAGTATTTTTAAAAATGTTATAGTTATAGCTAATGTTATATATAGAATTTTTTAATAAATCAAAACAAAATTGTTAATAGCAAGACTCTATTGCTTCAAACACAATATTACTTCATACTAAAGTAGAAGCTTCTTAAATCTCCCATTTAAAAATCTTTGACATCTCATAATTTAAAACAATTAGTATTCAATATATAGTAAACAAACCGAGATAACAATAGTTTAGGGTTTAGTTTAGGGTTATTGAATGATTCCTTTACTAGGGTTTAGTTTAGGGTTATTGAATGACTCTTTTATTGATTAAGAGAACAAAGAGGGAGCTCCTAAGACACGATACAAATATTTTGAGAAGCTTGCAAAATGACGAAGTTATGAATCTCTACAATTTGCAACAACATGAAAGAAAAAGTTGAACTAGATAAAACCTAATACAACTTGTTATCAGATGGTTATAAATAGTGACATGTGTTATGAAATATGTACATGTGTTGTAGAGATTACAAAGAGAAATGGATTGCTGACATGGATTAATGTACAATTGATATTAATGGCCCAAATCAATAAATCCCACCTACTTAAATATTGAGATGAAATATAATGGGTGAGTGAAAGCTAATGATGGTGTCTCATGACACGTTAGTGGTAATGTAAACCTGGAAAAACAATAATATGTTAACTTGGGATTATTAAATGTACTTTTACAATGAATTTAAATATGGTGTAAGAAGATGAAACATAGGAAATTGAATTAGCTTTCAGAATATACAACTTTTATTCATAGAAATTGCGAATAACTATGTAACATTTGAATTTTTCTAATAATGGTATCTTATTTTTCCAGCAAAATATAAGGTATATGTTTTTTTTCATGTAGGTGTTGAGTAGCTTAATGATGAAATTTCGTTCCAAAAACTTGTATTCTTCTAGAAAACCCTCTTTTTTTATGTTGTGTATTTTTTGGAAATTTTTAATTTATATATTTTTTAAAATTATACAAGTCAACGTATGCCTGAAATTACAACATCTTTTGTTCGTGCAAGATAACAGAGTCTTAACATGATCATTTTTTTTTCTTTTTTTTAGATCATAGTTATTGGTCTCCTCTAGTGCCTCATAGAACTCATTCAAGAAATGGTTAAGCCGACCCCCTAGTTTCTTAGGCTACAACTTGAAGGAAGCTCCAACTCTCCAATTCTTTGGCTACAAAAAGAAGGAGGATACAACCCCCTATGTTCTTCGGCTACAACCACCTATCCTTGCCCTATCCAACTGCCCTGAAATAAACGTAGAATAATGGAACCACTGTCAAACAATCATTGTGAGATATACTGCTATAAACCTGTACCAATCAACCCGTAATCAACCTATATCATAAAAAAATGCATCAACCATGCACCAACCTATACCAAACAACCTATAATCAACCTATACCATAAACAAGTGCATCAACCATGCACCAACCTGTACCTCAACCTATAATCATCCTGTACCATAAATAAGTACATCAACCATGCAACAACCTATACCTCAACCTGTACCATAAATGAGTGCATCAACTACGCACCAAATATGTACCAATCATGCATCAAGTACACATAAACTATGACTCACCAGGACGTACCAACATCATCAATTATACACCTCATGTATGTTCCAACTCATCAACTACTTGTCTCAACCATGTACCTCAACCATATTTTAAATACATATACCAATATAACCATCAAAATTTATCTAGCAATTCATCACTCTATCAATAAACCCAATACCATAAACCATTACATCAAACCATGTGGCACAACCTCACTGTTATACAACCTCTATCTGTAACGAACCTCAACCAAAATCCCTCATCAATTTCATCATCTAAATTTTATTTGTAACTCTGTAACAGACTTGGTGTATATGATCACATACCTTCAAACCTTTCTCAACAAGAGACTAACATTTTCAACAAATTTTACTTTAGTCTCACATGACTAGTTTTGGATTAGTCAACAGCCCTAACTTGCAATAATCATAACTATGTACCTGTAATGAATAAATATATGAAAATGGTACATAATGTTCTTCAGTGTCTTTTATACAATTCCTACATATTTCATTACTTGGAACCTCTCATAAAAGGAGTTATAGAAAAAATGGCATACCTTGTTGAATTCTGGCTTATTCTAGAGATCGAAATTGTTGAGAATGTCGCGCATGAAATATTTGTTGTATAGATTTGAAAATGGAAAAAAAAATACTAAGGAATTTACTATAACTAATACATTTAGTCTTACTGAATTTGGATATGTTATGAATACATTATGTTGTTTTTACCCGAAACACATGTTTTAGACTAGTTTTAGGACTAGCCACAAACCCTATATTCCACCGAGTGTAACTCCAAAAATACAACGACTCACAAGATGAAATTTTTATAACAACTACTTGGATATGTTTCCTCAATAACCTCCCAGTTTCACTTTCTGAATAATTCTATAAAACGATTTATTGCAAAAATGGTGAGATGACCTGTAAATAATGTACCCTAGAAAACATCATCAGAAGAATTTATCCTCCCTTGAATTTTGACCTTCTTTACTTCACCTTCCCTCTGAATTTGGGCTTAGATAACCTTTGTTTACCTCATTCACTTATATATATTCAATATTTTAAAGTATAATTAAAATGAGAGACCCTTGCCTCTTATTTATACTTTTATGTAGCTTCCTCAAGGGGTTACCTTCTAACCCTCTTAAGCCACTTTCCTTATTTTAGGGCTAACCCACTTCTAACCATGTGTCCACTTAGTAATTTATCCATTAAATTTATTATTTAAATAATTTCTTTTGTATCCACTTTGACTTATAGTACACTCATCACTTCACTTCTTCCTCAAGGGGTTACCTTGTAACCATCTTAAACCACTTTCCTTATTTTATGGCTAACCCACTTCTAACCACTTGTCCACTTAGTTATTTATCCATTAACTTTATTATTTAAATAATTTCTTCTTTGAAACCACTTTGACTACTTTGACCTTTTGGGGCTTCTAGATGACTCATGAGGGATCTCCAACTTCACATGGCCATAACTCTCTAACCGTAAGGAGTTATGTGACGTTCCACATACCACCGGAAATAGTATGACATTTACTATTCATATAAAATAGTCTTACCTTTAAATATATTAAAACACATACCATTATAGATAAAAAAAACTTGGGTCCATTACCCAAACCTTTTTGCTACCAGAACTCATTACCAGACTTTTTTCATGGGTTGACATCAATGACAACCAACCTAATTAATCAACAATCTCCCCCTTTAGCATTGATGGAAACACTTTAATGCAATACTGAAGTCATGTCATGTAATACTGAAGTCATATCACTCATGGTCCCCTTGTGACCATCACTCCCTTTGGAGCCATGCCTCTATGCTCTGCATCTGATAAATATCTCCCATTTTTTCATCAATGGAAAAGGTATCTTTCCATCTGGGGCTTCTCCTCCTAACTGAATTGTCCTTGGGGATACTCCCCCTGACTAAACTCTTCCTAAAACTAATTTCCCAACCTGAACTGTACTCTTTATGGTGCTTCCTCGTGTAAATATAAGACATATAAGATAAGCATTTAAAATCATTTATTTTGGAGTAGAGATTACTCTGGGTCCCTAGCTAAGATACTGAAAGGATTCTCTTGGAAGTCATTTTGTAAATATGTATGCCACTTGTTCTTTTTTTCCCACATATTCAACTTTGATGTTCTTCTCTACAACCTGTTCCCATAGAAAGTGATACTTGATTGTAATGTGCTTTGTCTTAAAGTGCATCATTGTGTTCTTTGAGATATTGATGGTGCTTGTATTATAAAAATATATTGGAATGGGCTCATCATACTCAACTTGTCTATCTTTCAGAGTTTGTTTCATCCATAGAACCTGTGTACAACATGCTACTATTGCAATATACTCTGTCTCAACTATAGATAAGGATATTGATGGTTGTTTCTTGCTTAGCCATGATACTGAATAATCACCCAAGTAGAACATTGCTCCACTGGTGCTTCGTTGGTCATCAATGCAACTTTCCCAATATACATCTATGTGGGAAATAAGTGATAGACCCTTTCCTTTTGGATATGATAATCCAAACTCTTTTTTTCCTTTGATATATTTGAAAATCCTCTTTACTTCTAATACATGTGATTCCTTTGGCGCTACTTGAAATCGTTCCACCTGTCCAATTGCATGCATTACATATGTTCTGGATGTTCTCACATATAGTAAGATTCCAATCATTGACTTGTATTTCCTCTGGTCTGTAGACTTCGAATCATCATATTTTCTCAACTTGCAAGTGGTTTTCATAGGACTGGTAATTGGTTTTCAATATTCCATTCCAAACCTATTTAGCATTTCTTTGATATACTTAGTTTGAGAAATAAAAATTCCTTGGTATCTTTGACGTATCTGAAGACATATAAAGAATGATAGTTCTCTGAGTAATTACATTTCAGGTTCATTCTGCATATCCTTTAGAAATTTTTGGCTTAACCTGTCATAATTGCTTCCAAAAATAATAGCATCGACATAAACTTCAATTAATAAAATATTATCTTGAGTTACCTTGATGTAGAGGTTGTTTTCTACACTTCCTTTTCTGAACCCTTTGTGGTGTAGATATTTATCCAGTCTAGAGTACCATTCTCTAGGAGCCTATTTTAGACCATACACGACCTCCTTCAATTTTCACACGTAATCTACGTTCTCCGACAACTGGAATCCTTCTGGTTGTTCGATGTAGAATTCTTCTTCAAATTCACCATTCATAAAAAATTATTTCACGTTCATATGATACACTTTAATATTCTTGGAGCATGCATAAGCTAAAAAAAATTAGATTTTTTCCATTCTGGAAACTAAGGAAAATGTCTCTTCAATTTCGATTGTTGCAACCTGTGTGTATCCTTACATTCCAATCTAGCTTTGTTCATTGTAACCTGTCCATATTCATTCAATTTATTTCTGAATACCCACTTTGTGCCAATCACATTCTTATTATTTGGTCTTGGAACCAATTCTCAAGTATTATTCTTCTATATTTGATCCAATTTTTCACCCATGGCCTTATTCCAAAATTCATCCTTGTTGGCCTCTTCAAAACCATTTCCTTCAATCATAGATGAGAGTGCCAGATGCATTTGTTCTGGCGAACAAATTCTTCTTCTAGTCTCAACTCCTGCATCTTTGTTTCCGATAATCTGAGCTGAAGGATTATTCTTTTGTACTCATTTTCTAGGTGGCTTTGGAGACACTTGATGAACTTGCTCTTCTACTTCTATCTGATCTTCTTCATCTTCCCCTTCTACTTCTTCCTCATCTTCTGCTTCTTCTTCATAAATATTTTCCACTTATTCATTTTCTTCTTCCTTTGATTCTTGTCCACCTGTTCCATCAATTGTTAAATTGATGCTTTCCACAACTTTGTTCAATATCAGATTGTAACACTTGTATTCTTTCCTTGTACTTGAGTAACCAACAAGTAATCCTTTGTCCACACGAGAGTCAAACTTTCCCATTCTGCCATCTTCTCTTTTGATGTAGCATTTTCTTTCAAATACTCTAAAGTGCTTCACATTTGTTGAAATTTCTTTCCATAGCTCGTAGAGAATGTGAATTGTTGTATGCACTGCATGTGTTAAAAAAATATCTGTCAATTTGGAATCCACTAGAATTGTTCGATCCATTTTCAGTGCAATTAACATCCACAATGTTCATTTGTCTCTGAACCACTCTCTGAACCAATCTATGAATCCATACTCTCATCCATTGTCATATGTCTGTCCAAAACTACTAAGTGTTCTTACAATCCATCTTTTTTCATACTGTCCAAGACTCTACTGCACAACTGTCCATAATGTTGATCCATTTATCATTATACTATCATGAAGTCTTCACTACTACAACTGATTGTACTTCTGCTAACTGACTACTCTAGATCTGTCTTCTCAAACTCTTCAAGTTGCTCGAAGGATGGTTCTTTGGTCTGTCACAGCTATCACATAGAATCACCCTATCTAATATTTATATTACATGGGAGTCTCTAAGCCGGATGGATCAGAACAATTCCTGCTCTTGTGTGTACTCATCGTCATCTTCATTGGTAGGTTCATCATCTCTTTGAGCTCAGACATCTTTCTTTTTGTCTGTGGATTCATCTTTCACTACAATTCCTGAAAGTACAATCTCTTGAACATGTTCCTTATTTACTCGTACTTCTTTTCTTTCAATTACTTTCCAAACCTCTCTATATCTGACATCTTTCTTTTCTTTGTAGAATTTTCTTCATCTCGTTTTATTTCCAATTTTGCAATGTTTGGGACCTGGTCTTTGGTCATCTATTCTTTGTGTATTCTTATCCATACTTTCTTATATCTGATATCAATGTTCTCTTTCATGGAAGTATCGATCATGCTTCTACAATCACTAGCTATGTGTCTATATTCATGACATTTGTAACATTCATTGTTACGTGGGGCCACATAGGCACTTCTTGCTTGAAGATTTATTCTATAATCCAGCAATATGAAACCTTCTATCCAAAATTAGTACAATAAAAACAATGACCATAGAATAAATTTTCATACCCAGGAATGAAAGATGTTCTTTGTGGTGTAGTCCTCCTAAAATTTTGCCTTGACTCATCATGATCTTGATTGAAGCTTCTTTGTGTCTTGAACATGGATGGTCTTCTTGAAGATGTATATTCAATAGTTTTCTTATATTTTGGTTGACCATGATTTCTTCCTTCGAGTACTTCTTCATAACTCTTTCTATTTTCTTATTTCTTATTTTCTAGAAACCTAGAGTGCTTCTTTTCATTCTCCATAACCAATGCGGATGTTTTTGTCTCTTCAACATTCTTGTTGAGCTTGACGATTTTACTTCTCAATGTGACAAATTCTTCTTCAAGCTTGCCAACCTCTTCTTCTTTCTTCGTTATCTGAGAGTTCATGACTTCTTATGTTCTTTTCGCTTCTTCAAGATGAATTTTTAATGTGATTATTTATTCTTCAAGTCCTTTCTCTTCTTGAATAAACTCTACCTCAAGATGGTTTATATCACTAACTCTTTCCTTAACATGATCTGTCATTATATTCTCTCATTTATGCTTCTTCCTTTTGTGTTGCTATGCTGGCTTCCAAATACTACTTTTGATATTCAATATTTTCTTCGATGTTTGTGGCTTCTTCTAGCTATGTTCTTAAGTTCTCGATGACCTACTGGGATTCTTCAAATATGTGAACACTTTCCTTTTGTTTCATGAATTCTTTCTTGATTGACTTGTTTTCTTCTCTTATTTCATCTAAAGAACTAATCAATTTTTCTTCATAATTGTCTTCCTTTTCAATTAGTTTTTCTGTCTCATTTCCTTCATGGAATTATATTTCAAGATGTCCACATTTTTCACAATTAAAGAAAAACAACATACCTATGGTGATTATGTACTCTTCATCTTCTAAATATTTTTGACATGGTGAACACAATTCTTCTTGCTTTGTATCTGCATCTTCTTTGGCATTTTTTGAATTTGTGATTGGTGAATAATACTTGTCATGTAACTTATCCCAAAGTTCTTTGGATGATGAACATTTACCAAACTTTTCTCTTACCGGATTAGGTAATCCTTCCCAGATGAAATCCATTGCTATTTTGTTATTCTTCTTCAATTCCTTCTTGGTTGCAGTCTTTACCCTTTTTGAACTATCATATCCTGTAACGACCAATAGCCAAAATTAACACCCCTTTTCCTGTAAAAATACTTTCTTCCTTCTACTCCACATCTCATACTTTAAACCATTCTAACCATTAAAAAGTGGTAATCCATTCTCACAATAATCCATGATCTCCTTCCAGTGGTTAAATTGTTTCCTAAAGGAACCTGCTCTGATACCAATTGTTGGATTATTGAGAGGGGGGCCGAATCAGTAATAGATAAATATAATCCTTTTTCACCATAAAATGAAAGTGTTATATCAATGTAGCATTATCATCCAATAGTTGTAGAGGAAATAAAAAATGAACAAATGATAAATCATACACATACACAGTACATCAGTGTTTTTAAGTGGAAACCCAAAGCAAGAGAAAACCACGGAATTAGTTTTCTTATATGTATTTAAGAATTACATTCATTGGAAGAACCAAATTCCTTTGTTTTCCTGTTTCAACTAGAAGGAGGCTACAACCCCCTAGTTTCGTAGGCTACAACCTGAGGGAAGTTCCAAATCCCCATTTCTCTGGCTACAACCAAAATGAGGCTCCTGTTGATACTGAGAGGGGGGTGAATCAATATCAAATACAATTTAAAACCCTTTTCAACTTATACTTAAACCATTCAATTATGTCCAATGAAAAATGAACAATAGTATAAGAGTTACACCAATACACCACAATACACCATGCACAATATATGAGAAATAATCAATAGTTATTGTTCAAGGGAAGTAATGAATTCCAAAGGTAGCTACAACTTCCAAATGTAAAGGGAGGGATAAAACTCCAAGAGGAAGACACAATCCTCCAATATAAAGAGAGTTCAAATCTCTCTTTATATTNCCCCTTCCTTCCACCCAAGAATGTATGAGAGATAATAAAACTTTACATTAAATCATCACCATTAACCAACCATCACATAGAACCTGATAATTCTTCCTTAGACTTATTCAATTTATTCAATTATTAAATTCTTGGAATACTCTGATCCTATAGGTAATATTACTCAATGTATTCTCTGAAACTTCTCCAAGTTTCACACCTTGAATCCTCCCCAAAAACAAGTTATAGAGAGAATGGTAAACCTTGTTCAATTATGGTTTACTCAGGAGACTGAACTTGTACAGAATGCCTCAGGCTCAATATTTAACATCAGATTCAGAAACTCACACACAAGAAACTATAGTCTGTAATATTTCCAATGAAATTTTTACCACTTCATTTGGATTCTCTATGAATCATTTATGACTGTTTTACCCAGAACACCTATTTATTGAATAGCTCCAGGACTGGTCAAAAACCATATCTTCCACAGAGTGTATCTCGATAATTATAGCGAATAAAGAGCTGAAACTTTTACCACAAGTACGTTGATATGTCTTCTCAATACCATAACAATTTCACCATCTGAATCTCTCTAGAAAAAAAGTATAGCAAAAATGGTCGGATGACCTGAAAATAATATACGTTAGAACACATCACCAAAAGACTTCATCCTCCCTTGAAATCCGACCTTCTTTACTTCTGATTTCCTCTGAAATTCGACTTGTGTTTTAAATGAATCTATAATAATATGTATTTATAACATTTATTTCACTTCCTTTTAACATTAGGGTTGACCTAATGCTTTCTTATTTTGTAATTCTTTTCTTTAATTATCTTCAAGGCCTACATGTACTTCCTTCTTCAATTCACTTTGTCATCTTACAAAATTCATTACTCCTCAACCATGAGGATTCACGTGATGTGCCACATACCATAAAGAACAACATGATGTATACTATCCATCCATGGGTGTTTTATCTGCATTTTCATTTTCCTTCATGTCCATATACCTTCATCAATCTTGCGCTCCAAAACCCATGACTAGGGTTGACATCAATGATAACAACCAATCTTTGAACAACTCCAACCCCATATATTCTCTGACTACAACTGGAAGGTGGCTACAACCACCTACCCTTGCCCCGTCCAACCGCCCTGAAATAAAAATAGAATGATGGAACCACTGTCACAATATCACTATGAGATATACTGTTGTAAACCTGTACCAATCAACTTGTACCATAAACAGGTGAATCAACCATCCACCAACCTATACCAAACAACCTGTAATCAACTTATACCATAAACAAGTGCATCAACCATGCACCAACCTATACCTCAGCATGTAATCATCCTATACCATAAAATAGTCCATCAACCATCCACCAACCTATACCTCAACCTTTAACATCAATGAGTGCATCAACTATACACCAAACATGTACTAATAATGCATCAAATACACATAAACTATGACTCACCAGGATGTACCAACATCAACAACTATACACCTCATGTATGTGCCAACTCATCAACTACTTGTCTCAACCATGTACCCAACATGTACCTCATCCATATACCAAATACATATATCAATACAACCATCAAAATTTATCTAACAATTCATCACTCTATCCAAAAACACAACACCATAAACCATTACATCAAGCCATGTTCCACAACCTCACTGTTATACAACCTCTATCTGTAACATACCTCAACCAAAATCCCTCAACAATTTCATCATCCAAATCTGATTTTTAAATCTGTAACAAACCTGTTGTATATGATCACATACTTGTTGGCAAATGTTTAACAGGTAGAGTATGCTTGTCATTGATGGAAAGTACAATAGTGAAGATGGCAGGATCAGAGTGTGCATCGATGGAAAAACAGGAACAACATAAGCTCAGGAGGAATTAGCGCAGAGTCGAATGCAGTGCATTTAACAGGTAGAAGGATAAAATTAAGGGCATCCATATTTCTCCATATGCAGGAGAAAGGAAGAAGAATAAAATCCCTTAGGGATCTGAGCGTGTGAGAATCTCAGGAGAGACAACACTGAGTGTGCATGTGAAGACTCTGCATAGGCGCAAAAGTCCAAGAATCCCTTGGGGATTTGGAAGTGAAATCTCAGGAGGAACAACGTCGAGGAGAAGGTGCACAACAAAGCTCAAGATACAGGAGTTCGTAGAGGAGAAGGAAGACAAAGGTATGAGAACTTGTAATTCTCCCAAGGTTGGGAGGAACGTGTGCAAATCTCAAGAGGGAGCACAACCGCCGTCAGATCGACTAAATAAGAAGATCTAGACCATTGGTTTCTACATCCAGGAGGAGCTCAGGAGAATCCTATAGAAGGGAGATATCGAGAGTCATTGGAGCTCATTCAGAAATCCTGTGAGCCATCAGATCAGATAGGAGATGCATGAGGTTTACCATCGGGAAAAGCCAAGGTGAAATCTCGAAAGGAGGGTTGAATCATTGGGGTTTCACATATAGGGAATCCTATGAGCCAATGCATTGCGACATTGAAAAGCTTGAAACCCCGATGAGTGGTAAGATTGCAGTCACGGGGATAATGGTCATATGGGCCAGGAGCCTAGCCAAGAGAGCTAGTGCATAAAGAGCACGTCCGGATTCGAGGGATCACGAATCTTCAGGACATACATGTTTTGACATTGGAAAGTCCGAAACCCTGATGAGGAGGTTTGGCTACAGTCATATAGGGGGAGGTCACGTGGACCACAAGCTCAGCCGGAGGGCTAATTGAAGTTAGAGGCGTCATATCTGAGCGCAGGGTTCAACCACCGTTGGATCGAGGAAAACCTGCATGATATTTAAAAAGTGTAAGGGGTAGAGGGCTCACAAATCCTGGAAACAGGAGGACCGTCCATCTCAGGGGGTTATGTGGACCGTTGATCTGACTCCCTGTTGGGGTTTTGATGATCGAGATTTGGAGATGTCAAAGAATATTGACATCAAGAATCCCGAAATCGCGATGTGTGAAATCCCGATTGAACCTGAACCGTTAGATCAAGATGTGATCTAGATCGTCAACCCGACTCATGTCAGCAGACCATGTCAGCTAGCAACACATGGCACAACCAGGTAATGACAAGTGTCAGACTGATTCAACATTTCAGGCACATGTAAGTCACGAATCAGAGTGACACATGGCAGTATTCAACACGTGTCAATCCACGTGTGACGTCAGCAGATGGACACCACTAAGAGTTTCGAGGAACGCGTTTTGGAAATGTCAAAGAAACATTGCAACATGAATCCTGATTTATCGATATGCAAAATCGCGACTCAAATCGCAGTCGTTGAATCAAGATCAAATCTAGACCGTTGATTCCAGTCATTGGAGAGGCATTGGGGATCAAGAGTTAGACATGTCAAAGAAAATTGACATCAGGAATCCCGATATCGTGATAGGTGAAATCATGATATAATCTGAACCATTAGATCAAGTGTTGATCGGAGGGCTACTGATGCACGACACAGTGAAACTACCAGAAACCGTCGATGACGTCTGCTAGAGAATTCAAAGAAACCCCTGTGTGATCGCTAGAGGAGATGAAGAGTCTCCAAGCTTCGTCCAAGTGAAGGAAGACTATTTTTAGAAGGTATTGACAGATGGATGAGAGTGGAAGCATGTAACTAAAACAGAGAAGGTGAGATCGACTGTCACAGAGAAGACGAAGAGTCCAGACAGTCAAAGAAGATGAAGAGTTACGATGATGATCACGTAGAGCACTCGAGAGTTGGAGGACATTGGCGCGGTATGAGCATGCATAGGAATGGAAAATATTGCATGCACAAGATGCATAGAAGCTATATATACATGGTACAAAGAAGAGATGAGGTTGTTGTTGCTGTTGGTGGTTGCTGTGGTTGTTGTTGGTGAAGGTGATTCATGTGTGAAGAAGGAGGAGAGTGCAACAGCTGAATAACATAGAAGAGGAACAATGCAGTGAATGGACATGGAGTATAGAACATAAAAAGTGGAAAAAAATACAGCGCAAGTGATGTGTGCAGAAAGGCAATGAGGCAGAGAGAGAAACTAAATGCAGTAGAACAGTGACAAGTCTGGTAAGCCATTGTTGAACATCATATCACTATAATAAGTTTCAGTAGCAAAGATTTATATTTCAGGGTTGTTGGGAGGAGCTAGGGAGGACTGGTGTCCTCAAAGGTTCAAGTGGGTGCTTGAA
>JASDQU011247914.1:0-22785 GCA_032191745.1 Picea mariana
AGTCATCCCAATAGAATAAATAATATTAAAGTATTACCCTCCAAAAGGAGAAGTCGGCCTAGACAAGTGACAAGGGGCACTATAAATAGAGGGTGCTTGAGTTCATTTGGAGACACACAGTCACACTCAAGATAAGTAGTGTGCAAGTCTAGAGAAGGAGTGCAACTGCAATGAATGCAGTTGGGTATTGGTTTTGGTCTGTGGTTTGGGACTTTCTGCTTGGTGTGCTATCCTGATTATCTGTTGGTTCTAGTGTTCCTTCTGAAATTATTTTATCTGTCAAAGGTTGCGGTGTTTGGGGGTGTCTTTGTACCTATGGTTGGGTGACAATATTGTGATATTGTCTATGGTTAAATGATCACATCAAATATTTTAACAGGTTATAATCCCACACTACCTTCAGACAATATAGCCACTAGAAGGTAGATCGACAGTGCCTTGTAACACCAGTTGCAGCTGCAACTAGGGTTTCTGTTATAGAAATATTTTCCTCACCTTATGCAAATTTGCTCAGAAGGCCTTTTTCCATTTCCCTATGTAGAATTGAAGTCATTTTTTGCAAATCCCAGAGCTAAAAACAATATTTTTCCACATATACACACCCTAACTATTATAAAACATGTGTATACGTAGGTTGCACTACTATAGCCCACGTACATCGGGTTTTGTGCCCAAAATTAAAAAATAGTGTCGGTTTCCATGTCATGTCACGGGATCCATGATCCTTGACCTTCCATATAATGAAAATGTTTTGACTTGGCCCTTCAGCTCCACTTGAAGGCTATAAATGGGCCATATTCGAGCTATGGAAAAGAGGAGAAGAATTCAACTTTGAGAGCAAAGTTACTCTGAGAAATTATTCACTTCATATTGAGTCTACATCCCTTTGTCCTTTTAAGTCTGAACACATTGTTTAGCCACCCAATCTCTTCCCTACTTAATTGAGAACCTCATTGTCTCTCTTATATGAGCTTGCCTTTGGTGGAGGATTGAAGTGGTGTAGGCCCAATTGGAAGGGACTTAGTTTCTCGGTTCCAAACTGTGCCGGCACAAAAGTTTGTAATTCATTCGCTTATTTTGATTACATTTTAATAGAAATACTCTTTTCTCGTCCAATTAACATCTTGCAAATATTTGAATTGTTATTCCATGGGAATATTTGTTATGAATGTTGATGGATTATGCTATTGAATGTCCCAACATTATATATTATCACCATATGCTTACGTTTCTTGGTTGTTGAGGATAAGTTGTAGGTGTATTTCTTTGAGTCAAATGCTCAATGATGGACTTAATCAAACGCCTGGAAGAGGTAGGCTCTTTATCTTGTCTCATTAGCATATTTGCTTATATAGAATATCTACTATTAGAGTTGATTTCTGCAGTCATTTCTGTATGTTGTGGTTTACCCCTAGCCATAGAGAGATTTTTCTTGTAACATAACTGGCGACCATACTGGGAATATAATCTTGTTTTCAGGGTTTGGAGTAATTTTCTCCTTTGATTGCTCTCGTTTATATTTAGTTTCTTGTCATCTGATTGCTTGACAACCTTTGTTCATTTTGAGTCTGAGTTTGTTAGCCTTCTCCTTATCCTGCCAGTGTTTTAACACATATATGCGGCTTTTTGCCTGATTTTCGCGTACATACATGTTCTGTCCTTTCGAAAGAGGCGCATATATGTGGTTTTATCCTAAACAATCATGTACATCATCCTTTTCTATTTGGTTGCAGAGTTTGATGTTTGTTGGGTACGTTTTGATGGTTGTTGAGTCTTTTTAGGTCTCTGTTATGATTGTTAAGTGTCTATGGAATGATAGGAAACCTTTCTTTGGTTGAATTTTCAGGTGGTGTCTTTCTCATCATCCTTTTCATTTGATTGACCTTGCATTTTTGGCTGGGTGTTTGCTTCTTGATATCCTACTTGGGTTGTCCCTCTTTACATACAATAGAATCTTTATATCAAGATGTTGTTCAATCCTTGCAATTTCATTCTTTTATATTGAAAATACAAAAATATTAAGCATTTTGCATTGTTGGCATTTGATATTTTGGGTCCTTATCATTGATCTTAGTACATGTATAGAAAGATTGCATCTTATTTGGAATTGCATAACTAAATTGAAAATTGCATTTGAAAAGATTATCATATATTGGGAATTGGAGTTAGGACTTTGCATTTTATTCATATTCATTTATTTTACTTGTTGAGTCATAACATCATTAGTTTCACGATCACACATTTTTTGAGTAAGAAAGGCCACTAAAAGCAATGTTGATAATTTAAAATTGATTAGAAATGATTTTATTTTCTAGGATTCACAAAGTAGCTTAGGATTTAGAGCCTTGGAATAGGATTTTGTGAGTAAACTTCTCCAAGGCTATTAAATCAACATATGTGTCTGACTAAGGGAGTGGTGAAATCCATTATATAATTGGTGACATCAGAAGGCTCTGCTTACACTGGAGTTAATCACGAGGTCGCATGAAGTTGGTTGAGGGGATATCCCCCCATTACCTTCTTAGTGTTAGATATATTTTCCTCTTGATGTGCCAAACATGCTTTTACCCTTTCCATATTCTCCCTTGCCTGCTTATATGAATCCTGGTTTTGGATCTGGGGGCATGATGGCTCCCCTGTCTACGTCTTCGTTTGATAGGAGTCATATCCATCAACTAAATCTCACTGTGGGAGGTTGGAATCTCCCTTCTTACAGATCCAATCCTGGATTCATCCTTCCAGGAGAAAGTTCTCAAATGGGTGGTTATTGCACTTATTACACCCCATCAGTGTGTCCTTTGTCCGTTACGCCAGTTCCTACAAACACTCTTCGTATGGTGGGCCTCCATCTATCCTCTAGTATTTCATATGGAGGGAATCAGTTTCATGGTATGTGATACCCCCTTCATGAAACCCCTTCGTATGGGGGCAATATATATCCTCACTTGAATAACCCGTGTCACACATTTTTTTCTTTGCAGACATCTTCTTCGGTGATCATTCCTGTACAAACCTCTATGGATCAATTGGGCGGAGGATACTGCCTGGCCAGGAAGGGACATGGTATAGACCAAAATCCTTCATGTTCTGCAGTTTCTCAAAACAAGTCTTTCTCGAGACCTTGGTCTCAAATGCCGCAACCAACCCCCGCCACAAGTCCATTCACTACAAGTCATACTGACATTATATCACCAACCTATGCTAGTCATGTTGGAAATTGGTCTACAACCTCTGCTAGTCATGTTAAAGACCGACAACTAGCCACTGCAATTCATGTTGGGGGCACAAGTCTAGTCACTGTGAGTCATACTAGAATTATATCACCAACCTCTACTAGTCATGTTTGATATTGGTCTACAACCTCTGTTAGTCATGTTGAAGACCTACAACCAGTCGTTGCACGTCATGTTGGGGGCACAAGTCTAGTCACTGCTAGTCACACTGCACTTCCATCACCAACCTTTGCTATCCATGTTGGAGATTCATCACCAAGATCTACTAGTCATGCTGGGGATTAATAACCAACCTCTATTATTCATGTTGGAGGTTCATCATCAACCTCTGCTAGTCATGTTGAATGTTCATCACCGACCTCTTATATTCATGTTGGGCATTCATCACCAACCTCTGCAATTCATGTTGGAGGTTTTCTACTAGCCTATACAAGTCATACTAGGAGCATGTCACCAGCCACTGCAAGTCATGCTGGGGGAATTCATATGATTGAGAAGCCTATATGTGTAAGACATAAGTCCAAATTCCTTTGTAGGCTTTGGAAAGGAGATCACCTTACTCATTTGTTCCCTTTTACTGATGTGGTGCAAGAAGCATGGTCCTTACCTGGGGCCCTTCAGGTTCTGATTCGTCTTTGGATTCCCAACCTTATTTGGTTGATACAACGGTCATGCCGATGTAATATTTGGCTGACACCACTCTTATTTTTGGGGGTGATGCGTTTCTTGACCTTGTTGTCTTGTATCCTATTCAACCAACGGTCATGTTGATGAAATATTTGGTTGACACCACTCCTATTTTTGGGGGTGATTCATCTCTTGACCTTTTTGTCTCACATCCTATTCAACCAATAGTTGAAGAAGTGGTCATGCTGATCCAATCTTCGGTCGATCCCACTCTTCTCTTGGAGAGGGACAAACCTAAGGAAGTGACATTGCCAATGCAATCTTCGGTCAATCCCACTCTTGTTTTGGAGGGTGATGTGTCCTTTGACCATGTCCTTAGAATTTCTATTCCTATACCTTCTGAAAAAGGGAGCATTCTACTCGCTCTGAGAACGCTCCCTCCAAGTCCTAGGGTGGTTCCCTTTGATTGGAATGATCTTGTAGAGCCTCAAATTCCTTCTTCTACACCCTTCCAAATAAGAGGTGTTATATGATATATCGTTGAGAAGGTAACCTCCGCGAGTATTTTATCCCCTACTACTTGGAAAGCTATGGGTTTTCCAAAGATTGTGTCAGCTATTCGTAAATTGCTGACCTTTCACAGAAGTCCTGCATGGGAGCCCTGGCCTCCCCCATGACATGTATCCTAGAGGACTCCCAACGAGTTTGATTTAAGATCTTTTCTGACTCTCTCAAAAAGAGAAAAGATTGTCGAGTGAACTTGTCTCTTTCACCCTCATAAATTGGATTTGAAAGTACATCCATTTGGTGCAAGTTTACCCCTTTTTCAAATGAAGTAGACTAAGATTACGAAAAGGGACATTTTTTGACGTTAAGTTGTAATTGCATCTCATTCTCTTTCTTGCAGTATTGAGCCTATTGTCGGTTTTCACTTTTGTGTTATAAGCCTTTCACCTTAGCAGTTTGCATCATCAGCCAAGCAGAGCCTTGTTTATATCCTTTGAAGCTTGACACCCTATACCCAAGAGGAAACATTCCCCCANAAGTGTCCATCTCCCGCATGCACCTCCTTGCATTGAGCATAGGTATGTTCCACTGCTGGAACTATTTGCTTACTTGCGACACTCGTTTCCTCCTATGTATCATAACATTGATTTGACTATGAATAAACACAAAACATGGGTGAGAAAATAATATTATCTTATGTTGGAAACAGTCGTGTCACCTTTGAACATAGCAAAAAATTTTGAGTCCACATGTCATCAAAATTTTGGGTTTATCACGACCTTACGGAGCTGAGCTCATTATGTAGAGTTTACTCCCTCGACTAGTTACTCTTCCAGTCCCTATGGAGATTTTGATTGATGCATCCTGCATCTCAAAGTTTCATCATTGAGTCTATGCTACCAAAGTCTTCCATATGTCTCGTGCTCTTGTTCAAAGGATGTCTATCAACCTATGTCATCCACTCCTCAGAACTCTTGACTTTGCATGTCGGCCATACCCTAATGTGTCTCAGAGTTACATGAAGCTGTAGTCCTATTGTGCACCCTGGTCCTACTTTCCTCATTGGTAGGTAACCTTGAACTCAATAGTCGACATTTCATCATTGGTTGTTGATTGGGGGGTTTCCCTTGTGTTCGACGAAAATAAATCTATTCACACATTGGGATTCATGCAGTGTCTTGGATTCCATTATCCTTATTGGTGGTTTCCTCACCTTTGTCAATAGTTTTTCTTATTGGCTTCTATTCAGAGGGTCTTTTCATGTACCACTTGGATCTGACACACGCGAAAGACGCACAAGGTCATTGGTTCGTGAACATGTTTTTCGTCTGATTTCCTCCAAATCACCAAGATCATGCTTTGTACCTCGTGCTGAATGATGAAATATGCCTCAATACTCTCCTTTCAGTGGGTCTACTTCCATTGAATTCATCTCATCTATTCTAGAAACGAGACCTAGAGTTCTATGAGTACATAGAAGCTTGCAATCATTAGTGGCAGGTTCTCTCGCCATCGACAGTTGGTAATACATCAATGTCCCCTGATCGATGGATTCTTCAAGTATTTGACCCCGACACCTTTATTCATACTTGTAAGAATGTACTCGATGCCTTGATACCTACTTTCATTATTGGTAGGTTGTCTCGTGTTTGTTAACGGTATACCTTAATGACTAGTAATAAAAAAAAGTATCATTGTGTTCAACCTCAACTCCTTTTTTCACACAATGTAGGCTTTAACCTTTGGCAGATCGTGTAGAAGACTTGAAGACATCAGTTCATAGTCGCAGCTTTCTTGAGTTGTTTCTATATTTCATTGGACCAATACCTATGTGACTTCAGTGATCATGGGGGATCAGATTGTATACAGACATCTTCATATTGATTTTGAGATTGGTTTTACTAGGCCTTGTTCATGACTATGGCGTCCTTTGGCATGTAGCCACCTTTGTATTTCCTGTTCATGGCCATGAACAAATTTTTGGTGTATTTTCACATGGATATGCAATGTAAATCAAATTGGTAGCCATGTACGCAAAGTCAGTACAGATTTGCAATATTCTCATGAGCAACTAGTTCTTCCAGTTGGGTCTCCATTAATCCACTTTTGGGTATTATAATGTATTTTGGCCATCGCAAATACTCCGCTGAACTCAAACATTAGGGGGCATTTGTTATAGCAATATTTTCCTCACCTTATGCAAATTTGCTCAGAAGGCCTTTTCACATTTCCCTATCCAGACTTGAAGTCCCTTTTTGCAAATCCCAGAGCTAAAAACAATATTTTTCCACATATACATGCCCTAACTATTATACAACATAGGTTTCACCACTACAGCCTGTGTACATTAGGTTTTGTGCCCAAAATTAAAAAATAGTGTTGGGTTTCCATGTCACATCATGGGATCCATGATCCTTGACTTTCGATATACTGGAAACGTTCTGAATCGACCCTTTAGTTCCACTTGAAGGCTATAAATGGGCCATATCTGAGATATGGAAAAGATGAGAAGAATTCAACTTTGAGAGCAAATTACTCTGGAGAAATTATTCACTTCATATTGAGTCTGCATCCCTTTGTCCTTTTAAATCTGAACACATTGTTGAGCCCCCCAAGCTCTTCCCTACTTGATTGAGAACCTCATTACCTCTCTTATATGATCTTGCCTTTGGTGGAGGATTTAAGTGGTGGAGGCCTAGCTGGAAGGGACTTAGTTTCTCGGTTCCGAACCATGCCGACACGAAAGTTTGTAATTCATTCACTTCTGTTGATTACATTTTAATAGAAATGCTCTTTTCTCGTCCAATTAACATCTTGCAAATATTTGAATTGTTATTCCATGGGCATATTTTTTATGAATGTTGATGGATTATGCTATTGAATGTGCTAACATTATACATTATCACCATATGCTTATGCTTCTTGGTTGTTGAGGACAAGTTGCAGGTGTATTTATTTGAGTCAAGTGCTCAACGATGGACTTCATCAAACGTCTGGACGAGGTAGGCTCTTTATCTTGTCTCATTAGCATATTTTATTATATAGAATATCTGATATTAAAGTTGATTTCTGCAGTCATTTCCATTTGTTGTGGTTTACCCCTAGCCATAGAGAGATTTTCCTTGTAACAGTTTATGATTTTGTAGTTGCAACAAACCCTAACCTAACCCTTTGGGCACTTCAAGTGATACCTTTGGCATAATTATTGTTCATTCTAGTGCGCCTTATCCTAACACACTTATTGGTACCTTCAGCTAGCAAAAATGTCAAGGTTGAATTTGTGGGTCAAAGTCAAACTTTGACTGGTCAAAGTCAAAGTCAAAGGAAATCATGATTTATTCCATGAATTCAGAGAACAATATAGAAGGAGCTTCAAATTTCATAGCATGGAAGACAAGGATTGACCTCATCCTTTCCAAGAACAAAGTTCTAGATATCGTGAAGGGAAAGATCGTGGAACCACAATTTGAAGCAGGAAAAGAGAAGGAACCTCATAATGTTGTAGCAATTGAGAAGTTCAAGGACAATGAAATCAACACTATGAGTATCATTGTGGAATCTATAAAAGATCACTTTATACCCTACATATCCAATCTTGACTCATCCAAGAAGATGTATGATGCCCTAACTAACCTTTTTGCAGTCAGAAATATTGGACAAGTGATGAGTTTGAAGTATGAGCTTCATGACACAAAGATGACTAAGAATGACACAATAACCTCTTACTTTGTGAGGATTTATCAGTTGAGATATCAAATACAATCTATTGAAGAAGTTATTCCAGAAAAGGAACTTGTGAATATCGCACTTAATGGTCTTTCTAGATCATGGGATGGATTTGTTGCTAGCATGAACACAAGGAAGGAGTTTCCTACACTAGAAGAAATTTGGATCTGTTGTGCAAAAGAAGAGACAAGGATCAACTCAAAGGGAATATCTCAGAAGGAAGAAGATGCTTAAGCCTATACAACAAAGTTCAAGAGACATCGAGGTAAGAAAAGATTTGGCTCAAGAAATAAATTCAGTCATAAGAGAGATATGTCAAAGGTACAATGTTTTGGATGCCATGAATATGGTCACTACAAAAAGGAGTGTCCTAAACTAGCAAAGAGAAAGGAAATACACCATGTGTTAGCTGCCAATGGTGAAGAACCTTCAAATAAAGAAAAGCATGAAGAAACAAATTTCTTCTACTACTCAGCTCTTACAAGATCTTTTGAAGATGACATGTGGCTGATCGATAGTGGAGCTTCAATACATATGACAGGTGATCATGAAAATATCTCAGCCATGAAGGAGAAGGAAAACTCTCATAAAGTGGAACTTGGAGACAAGAACTCTTATGTAGTCAAAAGAATTGGGAAAGCTTCTATCAAAATGGAATCATGTAACAATGTTCATCTTAGCAATGTTTCATAAGTTCCTAGTTTGAAAAAGAATTTAGTATCTATTTATTGCTTAGAATACAAAGGAGATAGAATATCCTTTTTCGATGGAAAAGTTCTGGTATGGTCTAAATATTAAAAAAGAAGACACTAGATTCATTAGGATTCATGAAGGAATATTGTATAAAATCCTAGGTTAGAATGCTCAAGCTCTTGTACATGATGAACTCAATCCTAGTGAGTTATGGAATAGAAGGTATTATCACCTTCATTATCAACCATTTCCATCTCTAAAATAGATGGTTGTAGGCATACTAGAACTACAATCAATACACAAATGTGTTTGCAGAGGATGTGCACTTTGGAAGAATATTAAGAAGCCATTCCCAAGCAATAAGAATAGATCAAAGGATATCTTGGATCTGATACACTCAGATGTATGTGGTCCTATTCTAGTGAAGTCTCTAAGAGGCTCTCTTTACTATTTGATGTCCATAGATGACTTCTCAAGAAAGACTTGGATGTATTTGTTAAAGATGAAAGATGAAGTATTTGGAAAGTTCCAAGAATTCAAAGTCGAAGTGGAAAACTTGACAAATAAAAAGATCAAGATGCTAATATATGATAATGAAGGAGAATAAACCTCCAAGAATCTCGTTTCCTTTTGTAAATCAACTGAGATTAGGAGGGAGCTAATTGTCCCACATAATCCTCAATAGAATGGTGTGGCAGAAAGAAAGAATCGTTCCATTGAATAATTTGTTAAGGCAATGATGAATGACCATAATATATCCTTGTTTCTATGGGGATAAGCAGCTATGATAGCCGTATATGTTCAGAATAAAAGTCCTCGTCATATATTGAAGAACATGACTCTAGAAAAATAATTCTCTGAAAAGAAGCCAAGTGTGGAACAATTAAGGATATTTGGTTGTCATTTCTATATCCATGTTCCCAAGGACAAAAGGAAGAATTGGAACCCTCAGGAAAGAAGGGCATATTCGTTGGATATAGTGAGACATCAAAATATTACAAAATCTATGTCCTAGGTCAATAGAAGGTTGAAATCAACATGGACATAACTTTTGATGAGAAGATTTCCTTCAAGAAATATATAGAATATTCCATGGACTCCAATGGTGAAGAAGAACATGAAGATCCCAAGGAAGAAAGTACATGTTCTCCAGAACATCTCAATGAAGAACCAAACCAACCACTTGAACCTATAGAACCATTTGTTGTACCCGAGAAAAAAAAATGACCAGCATGGCTAGAATCCACCTTACAACAAGAAGAAAGGCATAAAGCTCACAGTGGCACCTTCAGGGAGAGAAAGAGGCCCAAAATGTTCTATAGTTATGTGACACTCATGAAAAATATTTTCAATGCAGAACCTTCCACCTTTGAAGAAGTCGTAAAGGATAAATAATGTAAGGAAGTTATGATCGAAGAATATCAATCCATCATGAAAAATGATGTATGGGAAATTGTGCCTAGGCCTGAAGGAAAGTTTGTAGTAACATAAAAATGTGTTTAAAAGATAAATCATGTAGTATATGAGAGTATTGATAAATACAAGGAAATATTCGTGGCAATAGGGTTTTCCCAGCAAGAGGTAGAATACTATGATGAGACGTTTGCTCCAGTTTCTATATATACCTCTATTAGAGCCATCATATCTCTTGTAGCATCCATGGGTTGGAGTTTACATCAAATGGATGTAAAGACCACTTTTCTCAATGGATTAATTGAGGAAGAAGTATACATAGAGAAACCTCAAGGTTTTGAGGTACACCTGAAAGAAACCCATGTATGCAGATTAAAGAAGGCCTTGTATGGACTCAAGTAAGCTTCAAAATCTTGGTATGCACGAATTGATAGTTACTTAATGAGACTTGAATTTTATAAGAGCTATGCTGATCCAAACCTTTATTACAAGGTTGTGAATGATGCACCTATGATCCTACTACTATATGTTGAGGATTTGTTTTTGACAGGTGCATAACCTCTCATTATTCAGTGTAATGGGGAGCTAGCCTCTGAATTCGATATGAATGATCTTGGTCTCATCCATTGTTATTTGGGACTAGAAGTATGGAAAAAGCGTGGTGAAATATTCTTAGGGAAAGGGAAGTATGTTGTAAATATCTAGTAGACTCATCCTCATACCAATAGTTGATTGGCTCTTTTATGTATTTGGTTAATACCGGGTCAGACATTTTCTTTGCTTTGAACACATTGAGACAGTTCACGGTGGAACTTAGACATGAGCATTGGATAGCTGCAAAGCACATTTTGAGATATATTCATGGGATGTTAAATTGTGGTTTGAGATATACATTGAACAGTGACATACAATTGCATGGATATACTGATTTAGATTGGGTAGGGAGTGCAGATGAAAAAAATGGTACTTTTGGTATATGTTTCGGTTTGGGATCTGCTATGATATCATGGGATAGCAAAAAACATAATTCTGTTGCACTCAAAACTACAGAATCAGAGTATATTGCAACCTGTGATGGTTGTATGAAAACATTATGGCTTCGTAAGCTAGTTTCTAGACTATTTGATCAGGTGCTGGATTCAACTGTGATATATTGTGATAATCAGAGTTGTGTGAATCTTTCAGAGAACCCTGTGTTCCATGACAGGTCGAAGCACATTGAGATAAAGTACTATTTTATCTGTGATAAAGTACATAAGGGAGAAGTGATTCTCTAGAACATCTCCACTGATGGGCAGAAAACTAATATTTTCACAAAGCCTGTGTCCAAGATAAAGTTTTCATACTTGAGGGACAAGCTGGGACTTGTGGAGATACCTCCTTTGGTTGAAAAGGAGGTGATGCCTACCTTGATTGGGAGGGAGTGTTTATGTATGGAATCATGGATAGTCAATGGTCTAGGAGGATCTAAGGAATTCTCACAGAGGTCTAGAAGGATCCAGAACACTCACAAAGGTCCAAGGGGATCCATAAATGATCAAAACTAAACCATCTCAAATAGTCTATAAAATTACATCATTGTGTAGAGTGCATTTCCAGATTTCCAATGGTGCAAATTTCGCCTCAAACAGAGCTCATGTGAAAAAGTTATGAGTAGTCAAAGTTTGGTCAAAATAGGAAAAACAGGGGTGCCACATGGCAGCACCAGAAGGTGACACATGGCATGGGGACATCAACAGTGATGTAGAACAACAGGGTGACATGGTATATTGGTTGGCATGTACAGTCAACAAATGAGTTGGCAGGTCCAAGTGGTTATGTTAGCACTAAGAGTCACACTTAGATTGTTATAAGTGCAAGCTCGGTACCCATCAGAATATAAATGAATTAAATTGGTTTGGGTAGGTGGATCAACAAGACTGGAAAAGAAAGGGAGTGGGAAACAACTTCTTGCAAATACATTCTATTGGGCATGGAGTCATAAAATTATGCAGATCACAGGCAATCGGGCTGCCTACTAGACAAAAGGCTTATGCAAAGATGGGTAGAAGAATAGAAGGTAAACAAAAATAAGAATATCCACATAAAAGAGGTCTTTTCTGTAGTATATATTAACGAGTGCTTGAACAATAATCAATGATTAACAGGAAATTATCACAAATCCTTTGCGGCTCATGAATCCATTAACCAAAGGCAACTTTTGATATTCAAAATCTGTAAATATTATTCAAGCAAGATGACAAGAAAGAATGAAACAAGAGAAAAACATTCTGGCATCACAACTTTCATGAATCTATAATGGCAGAAATGCCTACAACACATGCCCTCAGGCTTACAAATACATAGATATACTGCCCCTACAACTCTCTCTTCTCTTGGATCATGAATACAACCCCTTCCTTATCAAAATCCAATTTCATATATAGTGACTGATCTCTATTTACCCTAAGGAGGTCGAAACCAAGGAGATACATAGGATCCTCCTACGTTTAGGAGTCTTGTTACAAAAGATTCCAACAAAAACCTAACAAATTCCTATTTTCCGGGATCTTTCCTATTGTGATAAATTCCTTTTGAAACAGGTCATTCTGGTTGATCTGGAGATGGAACAAATGTCCCTCATGTCCAATTAACCCCTATGATACCATTCAAACCTTCCCTGACAACTGGAAGCCCTCCCATAGCTCGAATTTTTCAGATTATTAAAGTTTGCAACACCTGTGACAACATGTGTTGCAAACTTTCTTGTAGGTGATGTTTTTATCTTTTCTCCAAAAATACAAAGTGGTTCAGGATGAATTTTTGTCAGCAAATCCAAAACATCATTTTTGTCCTCCACACCAAATTTCATAGGAAGCCAGATGGGCATTCAAACATTACAAGCAAATTAATCCTCTGTTGTGTTCTAATTGCTTACAAACTGTCATAAATTACCAGTTCACAGCGCCGACACTCAGAACTTTCCTGTAGCAGCCTATTTTGCTTGATAAAGTATTAAAAAATTCTAAAAACTATCTCCAATGCCCCAAACTATTGATCTATTCTTATTACAAGACTTTTCCAATAGGATAATATTGTATAGATATCCTATACTCCTCACTTTATATACACCCAGGAATTAGACACGACATTCTTCAAATAGAAAGGTTAAGGAAAAACCACTGAAAAATATAATGAAGGGAGACAAAGGTAAGTCTTTGCAAAATAGGTTTTTATCAACATCAAAAATTTGTTAACAACATCACCACACCTGCAATTTTAAGTCTGATCCCATAGATGATCAATTGCACATTACAAAATGGATAGGGGTATAATAACTTTGTTAAGTTTGCAGTTTTAGAAAGATGTAGAGGACGGGGTTTTAACAATGTTGGAACAGAGGGTTCACAGCACCTTGTTCATAGTGCTTTGTGAGTCAGTTCGTAGCACTAGGTGAAAATGATGGGAGAAAGTAAATTTTGAGCAGGAGAAAAATTAAATGAGGTCAGAAGGTCGTCTTGTTTAGTAGGCACAGTTCAGAGAATATTTTAAGTGAATTTTTCAAACTGATAGCAAGGCAGTGACAGTTCACAGTGCCCAAAGGAAAAACAACAAAAATCCCTTTCTCGACCTTCAAAGATGATGAAAACTCTCATGGAGTACCTGGTGGTCCTGAGTTTGATGCTGGTGTCTTTGAAATTGCATAAAGGTGTCTGCAAGCAGTCCAACCTCCAACACTCTCCTTCATCCAGTTCACAGTGCCAGAGTAACAGTTCATAGCGCTTGATTCAAACATGAATTGCACACTTCAAGGAAACTGTTATGATATCTATGACATAATCCCCGAAAATTTGGTTAAAGATGGTGTTTAAAAGAATGAAATCCCCTTTGTCACGATTCTTCAAATACAATGATAATAATTGAATGCATGAGGTATTTATGAGTACGCTACAAACTCTCCTAGTGAGTTGGAAACACATACAACTATCTTTAACTTGATATTTAAACAGATGGATGATGACAAAGATAACCTTTTGTACAATTGAGAGGTGACATGTCACGGTAATGATGTAAGGATAAAAAGTGTGACTCAAAAACAAAACCAAAGTGATTCTTTTTACCCCTACAATTCTATGAGCTAACATTTGGCTCCACAGGGGATGGCATGCTCCCTGTGAGCTACCAAGAACATGCGGTTCCAGTGCCTTATCCATTCCATCTATGCAATTTGTACTCAGTCCGTGCCTTGAGAGCACATCTGATCATTTATTGAAAATTGATAAATACTCATTTCAAACCAAATGATTTCATAGCAAGCTTATTTATATACATCCCTACACTAATCTATCTAGCTGAGCTTCTTTGCTTAATTGAAGTCATACTTCCAATGCAGCCAAGTGAGTATTGAACTGATGAAAATAACTCCTTCCATGAAACTATTCGAAATAATTTTCAAGTGTATGAATCTTGCAACAAGAGGTTAGTAAGCAATGTATACTTACAATTATGATCTGAAATCATACCAACAACTGGATCATAAGAAACCTTTGAAAAATATAACTCTATGTAAAAATTGACAGGATCATGAAACTTATGACAAGACATTTCTAGTTGGTAAGAAAACTATTTTTCTCCTCTATGAAGGCTAATTCATCAATAAAATGATGGTCCTCATATACTTCATAGCTACTCATGTGTTGTTTGATGTCTTTTGCAAGTGTAGGTACATAGATGATAGACATTTCCTCGTTGATCCTTGGAGTTTTCTACTCATCAATATGTGATAAAGATAATTCCAATTGTTGATGCAATTCTTCCTTATCTTATTGATTATATTCCCATGGATTAGATTCAAAACTGTCACATGATGATATATCGATCTACTCATTATCATTTGAATACTCAAAGGAAACAATTTGATTTTCATGACAACTTAAAACAGTGGATACATTTGATACAATGTCAAAAGTATCTACATCCTATCTATCACTTTGAATATCACCATCCTCTTGATCATAATGAAAAGTGTCTTCTATTGCAGCATACTCTTTATGACTATTTGATCCTTTACTCAACAAATCAAATTCCTAGCAACATTCTTGATAAAGGAAATCAGATGCAAATTTCTCTTTGCAAAACAAATGAAATGCAGCATGAAAATGTCTTAGTGAAGTAATACAAGCAACCGGGAGTGATCTACACCAATCACGAGTTGATCCATCTAAAGAGTATCTAAACAATTTGATGAGGACATATTCATGTATAAATTTCAACTTAAGTATTCACTCGTGAAAATGTAGTAAAAACTCAGGTGACATTTCCTGATTTTCCCCTCTAAACCTAGGAAGGAAGCCTTCCCATTCACTTCTATCAGGCATGGGGTTTGGAAAACCAGATATATTTGAGAAATCACAAAATGCACACTTTTGAGCAAGAATCTTGTCCATTTCAAACCAGTGGATCCTCCCATATATTCATCTATGATGAAGTTGGATTCGCCAGGTAGAAGATTGCAGTCAAGCTTATGTCATTCTCTTGTCTACCATCAAGAGATGGATTTGATCATTGTCGTTCTCCCAGGGAAGATTTCTTCAATTCCGTCCCTGGCAACGATGCCAAAAATTTTAGCACCGAGAGTCACACTTAGATTTTTGTAAGTGCAAGCCCAATACCCATCAGAATATAAATGGATTAAATTGGTTTGGGTAGGTGTATTAACAAGACTGGGAAAGAAAGGGAGAGGGCAACAAATGCTTGCAAATACATTCTATTGGGCATGAAGCCATAACATTCTACAGATCATAGGAAATCATGTTGCCTAATAGAAAAAAAGGCTTATGCAAAGATGGATAGAAGAATAGAAGGTAAGAAAAAAGAAGAATATCCACATAATAGAGATCCTTTCTATAAGATAGATTAAAGAGTGCTTGAACAATAATCAATGATTAACATGAAATTACCACAAATCCTTTGCAGCTCATGAATCCATTAACCAAAGGAATCTTTTGATCTTGAAAATCTGTAAATATTACTCAAGAAAGATGATAAGAAAGAATGGAAACAAGAGAAAAACATTTCGCTATCACAAATTTCATGAATCTATGATGGCAAAGATGCTTACAACACATGCTCTCAAGCTTACAAATACACAGATATATTTCCCCTGCATCTCTCTCCTCTCTTGGATCATGAATCCAACCCCTTCCTTATCAAAATCCACTTTCATATATAGTGAATGATCTATATCTACCCTAAGGAGGTTGAAACCAAGGAGATACATATGATCCTCCTCCATTTAGGAGTCTTGTTACAAAATATTCCAACAAAAACCTAACAAATTCCTATTTTTCAAGATATTGCCTATTGTGATAAATGACTTTTGAAACATGTCATTGTGCTTGATCTAGAGATGGAACACGTGTCCCTCATGTCGAAATAACTCCTAGGAGACCATTCGAACCTTCCCTGATAGCTAGAAGCCCTCCCATAGCTCGAATTTGTCAAATTGTTAGAGTTCGCAGCGCCCATGACAACATGCGTTGTGAACTTTCCTATAGGTGATGTTTTTATATTTTCTCCCAAAATACGAAGTGGGTTAGGCTGAATTTTTGTCAGCTAGTCCAGAACACCATTTTTGTCCTCCACAAAAAATTTCAGAGAATCCCATATGGGAATTCAAATGTTACAAGAAAAACAATCCTTTGCTATGTGTTAATTGCTTACAAACTTTCATAAATTACCACTTCGCAGCACCGACGCTGTGAACTTTTCTATAGCAGTCTGTTTTGCTTGATAAATTCTTAAAACATTCCAAAAAATATCTCCAGTGCCCCAAAATATTGTAACAACTTATAATCTTGGTAGATGACTAGAAGTGAACACCCCAACAACTAAACATGGTTTATAAAGCATAACCATTCTCAAAATTGCAAAATGCATCAAACATGAAACTTGTCAAAAACTGATATGGTTAAGGAGGTTCAACATCTTCATTTTTTTAATTCTAGAGCTTCTCCAGGTAGCAACCTTAGCCAAAGATATGCAGATTTCTCTTGGCCAACTCTTCTTATGCTATTGATTGTCCATAAATGTTACTTGAAGAAAAACTTACTCTAATATTTAGTGGCTTCTAGATGTGAAACAAGGAATATATAATATTTGGGTATTGATTACAAGGCTTTTCCAATATGCTTATCTTGTATAGAGATTCTATACTCCTAAGTTTTTATACACCCAGGAATGATACAAGGAATTATTCAAATAGAAAGGCTAAGGAAAAACCACTGAAAATTATAATGAAGGGAGACAAAGGTAAGTCTTTGCAAAATAGGTTTTTATCGGCATCAAAAAATTGTTAACAACATCACCACACCTACAATTTTAAGTCTGCTCCTATAGATGATCAATTGCACACTAAAAAATGGATACGGGTATAATAACTCTGTTAATTTTATAGTTTTAGAAAGATGCATAGGACATGGTTTTAATAATGTTGGAACAAAGGGTTCACAACGCAGTTCACAACTCCCTGTTCATAGCGCTCTGTGACCTAACTCACAACGCTAGGTGAAAATGATGGGAGCAAGTAAATTTTGAACAAGAGAAAAAATGAATGAGGTCAGAAGGTGGTCTGGTTTAGTAGGCATAGTTTAGATCATAGTTTAAGTGAATTTTGCAAACTATTAGCAAGGCAGTGACAACTCACAGCATCCAAAGGAAAAACAATTGAAATCCCTTTCTCGACCTTCAAATAGGATGAAAACTTTCATGGAGTACCTGGTGGTCCTGAGTTTGATGCTGGTGTCTTTGAAATTGAACAAGGGTGTCTGCAAGTAGTCCAACCTCCAACACTCTCCTTCACCCATTTTGCAGCGCCTGTCTACTAGTTCGCAGCGCCTGATTCAAACATGAATTGCACACTTTGAGGAAACCATTATGAGATCTATGACATAATCCATGAAAATTTGGTTAAAGATGGCATTGAAAAAAATGAAATCTCCTTTGTCATGATTCTTTAACTGCAATGATAACAATTGAATGCGTGAGGTACTTATGAGTACGCTGCGAACTCTCCTAGTGAGTTGGTAGAAAATACATGTGTCTTTAACTTGACATTCAAACATATGGATGATGACAAAGAGAACCTTTTGTACAATGGAGAGGTGACATGTCACAGTAATGATGTAAGGATCAAAGGTGTGACTCAAAAACTAAACCAAAGTGATTCTTTTTTACCCCTACAATTCTATGAGCTAGCAGGTTCAATCAACATTTGATGTGTGGCATAGATTAGCCAATTAGAGGCTACCACATGGCAGCCCCTCATTGGCCATTAATGTTTTGGTTATGTAAAATTATTATGGACTCCATGGGTTTCGACCTCATGACCTCCCCAACACCAAAATCCTTCACATATCCCTCCATACCAATACGCCATATGTTGTTCCATGATAAGATTATGACATATATTATATTTAATTTAATGTATAGTGTTATATGGAGGGGGGAAGGGGTTGAGGGCTAACCCCCAACCCCCAACCCTTGGTTCAAGTGTAATACCATATGACCAATGCCATAAGTCTGCGGGGAGCTAAAATTTAGTTCGTGTGGGATATTTGTTATATTATCAATGAATATTCCCAGATTTAGCGGGATTCTGCTAAATTTAGCAAATTAGTTGCCAACAAATGTGTAGGTAGTTTTGGAGAACCCAACTATATATTGGGCATGGATCCCAAGGAAGCACAGATCCCGAGATTGCAAAGAGTTTGAGGCAAGGACAATGCATGGTTTTTGAGACTGTATAGAATTGTATAGAAGTACGTACAAGTACAACATAATCTTGAGTTTCACCGTAAAGCATGCCAAACGGTACCTTAACGAATTTTCAAGTGTCTTATACCAAAATTACACGGTTTTTTGCAAGGATTGCGAATATTAGGTCGATTTTGTAATTTAAGGTAATTTGTAATAGTTTTATGTTAGAGTGTCATTAATGACCTTGTAGCACATTGTTTTGTGTTCCATGAGGTACTTTGATGGAATATGACCAATATTATAGTCATTTTTCTCAAATTTTCACAAGGATTTCAAATATGAACTCTGGTTTTACATTTGAGTTGTGTATTTTTAGAAAACCCTCAAGATTGGCTTATTTGGTCCATTTACATATGTGTTTTGGTTTGTTGATATAAAGATAATCAATTTTCATTTGGTTGAAAGAACTTAAATATGAAACAAAGCATGTCATCATTATTATTGCTTGAGTTCTTTTATTTTCTACCAATTTATCTCAATTACACTTCAATTTAGTCATCACAAATGGGTTTTGGATAAAGGACACATCATCATATTGTCTGCAAATGACCTCAATAGATCCTAGAATTTATATGGGAATCAAGTTAGATGTTGCATGTTTATTTTGAAGGAATAACTGGTGTCTAAAATATTTTCAGATCAGTTAATGTGTTGGTGGACAGAGATTCTCCAGGTGGAGAATGGTCCACACAGAAAATATTGTTGGTGGACAAACATTCTCCCTGTGGAGTGTAAGGTCTCTTCCAACAGAGCCTTATAAAAAAATAAATTTAATTAGAGAAGTGCTACCCTAACATCTTTACAATTCCTTAGTCAACATATAACAATTCATACCCAACATATAACCATTTAGCATAATTAAAATTTATGAGCAAATCATAATAAATTACATAACACAGCAGAATAACGAAAATACATACCTCTAATTGATGCTACTGTTGTCCTCCAACTCTGCGTGATACTCTGCCCAAAACCATCTAACCTCCCAGCCAGCTAGGAACAGAGCCCATCTGGCTCCCTAGCTCCAAGATTCTGTAAGGATTCCTGGCCCCCGAGCCCAAAACTCCCAGCAACATGTGCCCCCCTGTCTCAGTCCACCAAAATCCAACAAGTTTCTCAAGCCAAAAACTAGAACCAAACTCCAGCAAGATACTCCAACCCCAAACCAACAATACAGTCCTCTCCTCTCTCAAAATGATGCTCTCTCCCCCAAAATTTCAAAAGTCCTCTCTGGAATGTTTTTCCTCCTCTTATCCTCCTTTCCCCCTCCCTCATTCATCGCCTTCTCCCTTTCATTAAGACTCACCCACCTTATCTCTCCATTCAATGCCAACCACCTTATCCCCTTTCTCCTTAATGGTTCCCTCATTTGATACGTTAAGTTTCCATTTAATAAATTAAAATTTATTAAACTAAATTCATTAACCAAATATTTAATCATGCAATTAATTAATTAATTAATTAACTAATATACATTAAACAATTATTAAATGAGGACAATTAATTAATTAATTAATTAACCAATATACATTAAACAATTATTAAATCAGGATAATTAATTAATTACTTAGGGTTGTTACATACACCCACCCTTCAGGAAACTTCGTCCCGAAGTTAAAGTATTTTATGATACAAGGGAAAAGACACATGATTCACACATTCATATCAATAACCGACATTATTAGTAGTTAGCCAAGAAAACTGATACATACTAGTGTATATGTACAAGAAATGCATGTGTATCTAGTACATACAAGTCTCGTGCATGTACTAATAACAATAACTATCACCCTTATAGTAATTTATGTATGCATCCAATCCAATCAATAAGACTATTCATTTTATAAAAGATAATAAACCAATGAAATGTTTGTGAATTCACTTAATTACAATAATCTAGCTCAACAATTTTATTTAGACAATTGTAGTTTAGTTAAGTAATTATGAATATTCATATATACACATTTTCTTTTCAGAAGGAAAAACAATAAATTCCACCATAAGGCAAATCTCCATACACTCTCAATTATTTCTACTCATCTTTCCTCCCTAACTTACTTCCATCTTCCATTCTTATCCTTCCTCTGCTGGACTATCTTGGAGCATCAACTATATTGACCTAACTCCAAATAGAACCTGTAAGTGGAAGTGTCACTATCTTGACCAAGCTTCCCTAATAGGAAACTGATAGTCATCACCACACGTCTAGGGGAGTGTGAGCTAACACCGTCCTCCCATGACTCCAAGTTTCAGAGGATACATGGTGGGAAATGCCTCCACCCCTCCTAACAAGACTAGGGTCCACACCCTACAATGGAATATATAGTGGCACCATGTTGCTAGGAAATTTGTCATCGTTTATTCGTTTTTGGGCAGCTTCACCTCCTGAAATCCTGCATTGGCCCACATATCATAGCAATGTATCCAAACCAATATAATTTCACATACAAAGATTCATACCATATTGTTTCTTGGTCATTGGTCATGACATCCACTTTCATCACCATTATCCCTTGGCTATTTCATAGCCCAATAACATGCATATTAGTCTGTGACACAAACTCGTACATATCTATGCATCATCATCATGTAATTGCATACAACCATAATTTCAATTCGATATCCATGTACCAAAAATTTTAACATCAAGTTTTCAAGTTAGAAATAGATCTCATAATATTCACATAATTCATTTAACGTTACCCATTCATAGAATTATCATTTACATAATAGATTGCATCATATCCAACATCATATAAATAGCATTTAAACCTTCATAGGATTCACATTCACATAGTATATCGCATCATATCCTTCATCATCAATAACATTTAAACATTTATAGAATTTGCATTCACATAGTAGATCACATCATATCCATCATCATCAATAACATTTAATCATTCATAAAATTTACATTCTCACAATATATCACATCATTATTCAAATATATTTAAACATTCATAAAGGTTCATATGTCTTAAAAGTTCAAGTGTATCACTTAATAGTTTCACTATGAATAGAAAATAAAGGTGTTTAGGCCTCAGTTAATCCTAGTTGTCTAAGTCAAAAGGTGGTGTTACATACAACCAACCTTCGAGAACATATTCTCGAGGTGGTCAAAAAAGTGAGGGATAATCTTGTTGTAACGTCTCGGCATCCTCCCAAGTAGCAGATCCTGGACTAAACTTGTCCCACTGGACCTTAACTTGGTCTACCAGATGGTTCCTGAGATGTTGGACTCTACGATCCAATATGCGTAATGGTTCTACCGTGAGGGTTCCCACATCTGATACCTGCAATTCCTTCCAATTTAGTTTATGTGATTCATCAGCAACATAATGACGTAGAGCAGATACATGAAAAACATTATGAGTTTTATGCAAGTGGGGTGGCAGTATGAGATGATAGGCAACGGGTCCAATTTTCTCTTGGATACTGAACAGTCCTATAAATCGAGGTGAAAACTTTGTCCCCTTTCTGAAATGTATAGTACTCTTATTAGGCCTGATACGAATGAAAACCTGATCTCCCACTTTATAAATTTGGTCAGTCCTATGTACATCAGCATAACGTTTCTGTCTATCCTGTGCTTCCTTTAGTCTCTGCCTAATCTGAATCACCTGTTCCTCCATCTCTTGAATCAATTCTGGCCCAACTATCACTCGGTCTTCTAATCTTTCCCAACTCAATGGTGTTCTGCATGGCCTTCCATACAGAGCTTCATAGGGTGGCATTCCGATGGAGCTATGAAAACTGTTATTATAATTGAACTCTACCAAAGGTACGT
>JASDQU011247917.1:1327-25722 GCA_032191745.1 Picea mariana
ATAGGGAGTACAAGCAGTTTCACTGAGTTGGACACCCTTCTAACCTTTGTTGGTACCCCTTCGAGTGGTACTACATCAACCAACACATGTATATGTAATTTCACTTCCACATACCCTATGGTGCATCATAGGTTCCCTAGGTTACTTGAAACCAACTTTAGATAAGTGGATTAACAATCTAGCTATTATAGTGGCAATGAGAACAACAATTGGAAGGATTACTCTCTAGCACCTTTGCAATTGAGTAGTATGAATAAGAGTATGGTCGAGCCTCCTTAGTTATTACACTAATAAATTGGGTTGAGTAATACTATTGGACCCTACATGTATATTATATAGCAATAACACTTTGCACTTCCTTTCCTTTAGGACCCACAAAAATCTACTACTACTGTTAGTACACAATATTCTTATGTTAATGGTTGTATTATGAATTTATGCATTTTTTCAATAGAAACCATACTTCTTGTTACCATCCGATGAAATTACTAGATAAACTGTAGTATTGAGAATTTGAGCATTTTTTCAATGCAGTATTATTCAAGCAAGAGCATAACTATGTTACGAACCAACTCCTTGAGAATGGTAAAAGATCAATGAACAACAATCCGCTTTGGGGGGAAACCTCCTTTTACAATATATTCAATGTACAATATGAGATAAGATGATCCTAATACTAGGCCTCCTTGGTATATATATATAGGAAACAAGGGGTACAATTATTATGAAAGTGTTTAGTGAAGGGTTCTATCCTACATAAACATATAACACTATAAATGTAATAATTTAATATCTAGGGATTAATAATGGATTTTATATATAACATGGATCTTTGTCTAGGGATTAACCTTCCTCTTCCCTTCAAAAAGTGTTTTCCTCAACACTTGACTAATCGTGGGTGTTTTTGAATGAAGAAATCATCTTGCCATGTCACTTCTTCCACTGGCAGGTTCTTCCATTTGATGAGTTATTCAATAATTTCCCGATTTCTTAGCTTCTTAATCCTTGTTTCTAGTTCTAGTATCAGTTTCTCTTCTTCAATAATCTTTGGTAAAACAGTTTGGATGAGGATACTTCTTTTGATTATCTTATTTAAGAAATAAAGACGGAACACTAGATGTACACATGAAGATGGATGAAACTCCTATTTGTAAGCCATACTTCTAATCCTTTGCAAAACCATATAGGGACTTTAATATTTGGGTGTTAATTTATTGTCCTTATTTATTTTCTTAAGGGGCATATGTTTATACGCTTGTAGCCTTAAAAATAGTCAATCCCCCACTTCAAATTCTCTTTCACTTCGATGTTGATCTTCTTTTCATTTCCTCGTATTTGGTGTTATAGCAAAGTTGTCCTTCAATAGTTTGAGAACCTATTTTTGGTGCCCTATGTGGTTCTCCATTGTTTGACCCTTTGCAATCCCTTTCAAGGGTGATTTGATGAATTGAAGATGATATCCAAAACATTCTAGAAATGGGGACATTTTTTATTAAGTATGAAAGGATGTGTTGTACCACCATTCCATAAAGGGAAACAACTTCCCCCATTGTGTTTGTTTATAAAATAAAAAGAAAATAAAGATATCCATCTAAACATTTGTTCACAATATCAATTTTCCCATTGGATTGAGGATAGTAAGATGAACTGTGAGCCAATTGAGTACCCAAATAGGAAAATAATTCAGTCCAAACATTTCCATTGAAAGTTGGAACTCTATCACTTATAATGATATTGGGGAATTCATGTAGCTTTTTAACTATTTCCATGAATTGTGCATCCAATGTACTTTATTTAAAAGGATGAGAAAGAGAGAACAAATGTGCATACTTTGTTAGTTGATCCACTACTACCATGATGACAATATTTCATTCGAATTTGGGTAAACCTATTATAAAATCCATTGAAACTTCTTCCCAATTTTGACTTGGTACAACTAATGGTTGTACGAGATTCAACGTCTTGATTCTCTCTCCCTTATTTGGTTGGTAGACCACACATTCAAACACAAAATTGTGAACTCTAGTTTCAATATCTTCCTAGAAAAAAACCTTCTTGATCTTGTGGTACATTTTCAAGAATTTTGAATGTCCTCTTATAGGAGAAGTGTACAATGATAGAAGTATCTTATGTTTCAGTTGGGAATTATTATATAAATATAGAATATCATCATATGATCTTCCATACCTCTTTATCTTTCTTCCATTCTATCCTTTGTTCTTCCACCCAATAAGATTGTGAAATATAAATAACACATAGTGAACCTTTTGTTTATTCTTCTTTCCTTGAAAGGGAATCTACCACAACATTTTGTTTTCCTTTTTTGTAGATAATTTCAAAGTCACAACCTAGAATATTTTTAAAACATTTTTTTTCTCTTCTAAAGAAAATTGTTTCTACAAGAGGTACTTCAAACTATCATGATCTATTTTTACTTTTAAGTGTCTTCCTATTAGGTAAGGGAGCCATTTATTAAATGCATGTACTATGGACAACATTTATTTTTCATAAATGGGTTCAAGTTTTTTCATTTAAGTTGGCCATTTTCAGAGGAAACAAACCTTTCTTCTTCCATTGAAAAAATTCAACAATTGGTATCAGAGTAGGTCCCTTATGAAACAGTTTAACCACTAGAAGGTAGATCTCGAGCACATATACATTATAAATAATGTATCCCTACAAACATATCTCCTTTGTTTGATGGAACAAAATACACATCATGGAGTATAAGAATGAATACATATTTTATGTCCATTGGGTTTGGTATCTGGGAATCGGTCATCACAGGTTCTATAGATGAAGCTGGGAAGAAGTTGAGTGAACAAAATGCAAAATCAATACATGTCATTCTGAGTGGCCTATTAGATTCTGAGACTCTCAAAAATAAAATATTTTTTGAAATTTAAAATTGCTGAAAATTTATTTTGTTTTTAGTAAATTCGAATTTGGAAAATTTTTGCCATTTATGGAAATTCCAAATTTCGAATTTGGTAATTGTAATTAATTATTTTGATTGTTGGGAAGAGACCTGATTTGACCCAACTAACTATTTGAATATGACACTTGTATGAAAATAGAATATTTTATATTGATTGCAGGAGGACAAATGGAACAACCATGTTAAATTTAGCTAACCATGACTGCATGAGTGGGGAACATGTTGGAACTACCTCTGGGCTGATTATTACAAGTGACAAATCAATGATTTGGCCATTGGCAGCCCTTGAAAATCAGGTATTTGGAAAGCTGTGAAAATTCCCAAGGGAGGGAAAAGTCCTAGGCAAATGATAAATAACATATGAGAGGAGGCAGAATGCTGCCAAGTATGCTGGGGAAGGAGACTATTGATTTACTTACTGTTATGAACACTGCTTGAGTGTGAGACAAGGGAAACTGATGGAGATGTAGAACATAAATGAAGAGAAGTTTCTCCATGTTATCCCTCATGGATTCATGGTCAGGCTAGGGGGTGATTCGGGCAAGTAATTTGGCTGCCCTATTCTACGGTTGGGAGGAACGTGGATGTTCCCTTTGTCTTTTAGCGTATTATTTCAGATATTTTATTTTTGTCCCTTCTCTGGCTAAATGTTAAATGCTTACATACTTGACAGAATGCATCTGTTAATTCTAATTAGGAGTAATATTAAAGATGAAAGATCGAATGCGTCCTATTGGAAACTTAGGAACTGCTAGAATGTCTCCCCACTAGTTCGGAATGGATTATCTTTGTTGTATCTCATTTCTGTTATGAATACTAGTCCCCGAAAGTATACTAGCTGAAAAGATTTGCCTAGTCAATTATTGAAGAAGATTTGTGCTATGGTCTGATTACTACTGTAGTAAGGTAAAGCGTTGTCGTTGAAAACCCCACAAGTAAAATGCAATGAAGATTTGAGTTTAGCTATATGTTGAATGTAAATGCAAAACTACATAGTGTGTGTGTGTGTGTGTGTGTGTGTGTGTGTACATATAAATATTTTTGGGTATATAAAATCACGCGCAGCAGTAGATTAATTAACTAAGATTTATTCCATGTACTAGCTTAATAGTCATGATTTTCGGGAGATAACCCTAATCGCAAGTGTTTAAGATTTATATGTATATTTAAAGTATGGAAGTGGTCTTGCGAATACCAAAAACCACCTACAACATTTACACATCTTTATATCAAACCGTTGTTTAATGAAAAATTATAGGTTGAAATGTTGGGAAATTCTTTGGAGTAAATCAAATTAACATAGTTTAATTACCAGAACTAATCATGAGAGGCGCAAAGGCCCAAGGAAGAGGGGACATCACGAAGCTTAGCACATACCCCTGAGTAAATTCATAACTGTGTAAATAAAACATAATCACCTAGAATTTTCAAAGGAAAGCCTTTAACACAAAGTACAGTAAGTACAAACTGAATTCATTTACAATCTTGCGATCCAAAGTCAACTATAGACAAGACATACATATAGCCGGCAATAGACAAGTACCTTTTTCTTTTTCAAAAATCCTTTCAAGGAACTAGCCAATATGGTGCTAGTATATTAAACCAATAAAATAACTAGTATGCCAACACAAGTAGGTGGAAGGGAAAACCCTGTAATTCTTTTAAGAATAATATTACATATCTCGTTCGAAATTGAAACAAATGAACATCTCATATGGTGTTTTATTTTCCAACGATAGAAATTGCCATCACAAGACGGGTTACCCTTATTCAACAGTACCGAAACTGGAATAGAACTACATAGTAAATAAAAGGACTGGAAAGGGACCGTGCCCTTCCTTTAGAAATAAAGGAATGATACAGTGAGGGTTACAAGCATGGAACCCGAGTACCTTTATCTCCAAGGACGAACGTGGATATCCGAAGCTGCTTACCAACGAGGACTCTGGAAAATTCGTATAAATAAAATATTAGTAACTAAACATGCCATTGAAATATTAGAATTATATGAAAGGAGGTTGAATGAAATTATCTACAGAATGGAAATACATCATTGACATAACCTGTACTTATCTTGGATTTTTCCATGGGCATGATCCATCTCCCAATCGTGGTCATCCGCCAACCAAAAAGGGGAGGAGCGAACTTGATTAAGCTGATGGGTACCCTCGCATCAAAACAAGGTCCCATCATTGGTTACAACATCTAGTTCAAAAAGAGAGTTATACAAGAAAATTACGGCTTTTGTAAATATAACAGTAGTCCAGCACCGATTCTATAGACATTAAACAGAGATTGAATATATTCTAAGGTATAGACAAGATACAGATAACTACTAAACGAAATCTTCGTAAAGAGATAAAATCGAAGATACAGTTAACATGAATGTTAAATATAGGAATCTGTTCCTTTAAAAATTTATAAAGAAAGGATTTAAGTAATACAAATTGAATTAATCTATCGACAGACACAGTAATCCATTACAGAACCCGTAAATAATTACCAGTTATATGGTATAAAGATTTCAAACCGAGAAGTACCTTTCAAACAAAGATTTGGAAAACACTTTTAGGAAAGGTCCTTTTAGGAGCTCCTTCATTGGGATTACGAGTTGATTGGTGAGAATGGTATACAAGAGAAAGGGGTCCTTTGAGGTAGAAGAGTGGAGCTAGGTTGGGAAAACCCTATTTAGACACTAAATAGAGTATAACCAGCCACGATGGAAGTTTAGAGCCAACGAAACAACAAAAATTCATTAATATGGGCAAGGAAATACTGCAGTTACAAAGCAACGCCCTCATCGTAATAAACATAGTTTTTGGAATGGAATATGGGAAACCTCGTAGAAGCTTAATAGAAAACAATGATACAGGATAATGAATCAGAGTGGAAAACATCACGTCCTAGAGACAATCTACCTGCGAAAACACCAAGAAACAAAGGGACAAGGTATCCACGCCCTTCAGAAATTTCCAGAATAGATAACGACACGGTAATACAACTACCTAGTAGAGGGGAGGAACTTCCAGAACCTTCCTGGAGTCTTGGAAATAAGAGAACAACCACTTATAGAGAGTATAATCACTACGGCGCATAGGTCACCCATAGTGGTTGCAAGAGGAAGAAAAAACTTCACCACAAATCTCAGAACTAGAGATACAGGTGGAAGCTAAAGGAAAGTTCCAGGTGGAACCCTTGCTCATTCTGCATAGGAGAGAAATAGCACTTTAGAACAGAGCCTTCACTTAGGTAAAGCTGCAATGGAAGCACTTTAGTCCTGTGGAGGCCACTTGGGAGTTGGAGGGAGATTTGTGGAAATCTCATCCAATCCTATTCCAGGAAAGGAATGAACACTGAGGACAGTGTTTTACTGAAGGGGGAAAGGATGTGACATCCCCAAAAATAAAATATTTTTTGAAATTTAAAATTGCTAGAAATTTATTTTGTTTTTAGAAAATTCAAATTTGGAAAAATTTTGCCATTTATGGCAATTCTGAATTTCGAATTTGGTAACTGTAATTAATTATTTTGACTGCTGGGCAGAGACCTGATTTGACCCAACTAACTATTTGACTCTGACACTTGTATGAAAACATAATACTTTATATTGATTGCAGGAGGAAAAATGGAACAACCATATTAAATTTAGTTGACCATGACTCTATGAGTGGGGAACATGTTGGAACTACCTCTGGGTTGATTATTAAAAGTGGCAAATTAGTGATTTGGCCATTGGCATCCCTTGACAATCAGGGATTTAGAAAGATGCAAAAATTCCCAAGGGAGGTTAAAGACCTAGGCAAATGATAAATAGCATATGAGAGAAGGCAGGACGCTGCCAAGTATGATGGTTAAGGAGACTATTGATTTACTTGTTGTTATGAACATTGCTTGAGTGTGAGGCAAGGAAAATTGTTGGAGTTGTAGGACATTGTTGAAGAGAATTTTTTCCAAGTTCGCCCTCATGGATTCATGGTCAGGCTAGGGGGTGAATCGGGCAAGTAATTTGGCTGCCCTGTTCTACGGTTGGGAGGAACGTGGTTGTTCCCTTTGTCTTTCAGCCGATTCTTTCAGATATGTTATTTTTGTCCCTTCTCTGGCTGAATGTTAAAGGTTACATACTTGATAGAATGCATCTGTTAATTCTAATTAGGAGTAATGTTAAAGATTAAAGATCGAATGCGTTGTATTATAAACTTAGGAACTGCTAGAATGTCTCCCCACTAGTTCGAAATGGATTATCTTTGTTGTATCTCATTTCTGTTATGAATACTAGTCCCCAAAAGTATACTAGCTGAAAATATTTGCCTAGTCAATTATTCAAGAAGATTCGTGTTGTGGTTTGATTACTACTGTAGTAAGGTAAAGCGTTGTCATTGAAAATCCCACAAGTAAAATGCAATGTAGATTTGAGTTCACCTATATGTTGAATGTAAATGGAAAACTACATAGTGTATATATATATATATATATATATATATATATATATATATATATATATACATGTTTTCGGGTATATAAAAGCACGCACAAAACTAGAGTAATTAACTAAGATTTCTTCCATGTACCATCTTAACAGTCATGATTTTTGGGAGATAACCCTAATCGCAAGTGTTTAAGATTTATATGTATATTTAAAGTGCATAAGTGATCTTGCAAATACCAAAAACCACCTACAAGATTTACACATCTTTATATCAAACCGGTGTTTAATGAAAAATTATAGGTTGAAATGTTGGGAAATTCTTTGGAGTAAATCGAATTAACACAGTTTAATTACCAGAACTAATCATGAGAGGCGTGAAGGCCCAAGGAAGAGGGGACATCCTGAAACTTAGCACATACCCCTGAGTAAATTCATAACTATGTAAATAAAACATAATCACCTAGAATTTTCAAAGGAAAGCCTTTAACACAAAGTACAGTAAGTGCAAACTGAATTCATTTACCATCTTGCGATCCGGATTCAACTATAGACAGGACATACATATAGCCGTCAATAGCCAAGTACCTTTTTCTTTTTCAAAAATCCTTTCGAGGATGTAGCCAATATCACGTTAGTATATTAAACCAATAAAATAACCAGTATGCCAACACAAGTAGGTGGAAGGGAAAACCCTATAATTCTTTTAAGAATAATATTACATATCTCGTTTTGAATTGAAACAAATGAACATCCCATGCAGTGTTTTATTTTCCAATGATATAAATTGCCATCACAAGACGGGTTACCCTTATTCAACGGTACTGAAACCAGAACAGAACTACACAGTAAATAAAAGGACTAGAAAGGGACCCTGCCCTTCCTTTAGAAATAAGGGAATGAGATAGTGAGGGTTATGGGCATGGAACCTGAGTACCTTTATCTCCAAGGAAAGACGCGGATATTTGAAGCTACTTACCGACGAGGACTCTGCAAAATTCGTATAAATAAAATATTAGAAGCTAAACATGCCATTGAAATATTAGAATTATACGAAAGGAGGTTGAATGAAATTATCTACAGAATGGAAATGCATCATTAACTAAACCTGTACTTATCCTGGATTTTCCCATGGGCATGATCCATCTCTCAGCCATGGTCGTCCGCCAACTGAAAATGGGAGGAGTGATATTGATTAAGCTGATGGGTACCCTCGCATCAAAATAGGGTCCCATCATTAGTTACAACATCCAGTTCAAAAAGAGAGTTATACAAGAAAATTATGGCTTTTGGAAATATAACAGTAGTCCAGCACTGATTCCAGAGACATTAAATAGATATTGAATATATTCTAAGGTATACACAAAATATAGATAACTACTAAACGAAATCTTCGTAAAGAGATAAAATCGAAGATACAGTTAACATGAATGTTAAATATAGGAACTCGTTCCTTTAAAAATTTACAAAGAAAGGATTTAAGTAATACAGATTGAATTAATCTATCGACAGACCACAGTAAGCCATTACAGAACCTGTAAATAATTACTAGTTATATGGTATAAATCTTTCAAACCAAGAAGTACCATTCAAACCAAGATTTGGAAAACACTTTTAGGAAAGGTCAGTTTAGGAGCTCTCTCATTGGGATTATGGGTTGATTGGTGAGAATGGTATACAAGTGAAAGGGGCCCTTTGAGGCAGAAGAGTGGAGCTAGGTTGCGAAAACCCTATTTAGACATTAAACAGAGTATAACCAGCCATGATGGAAGTTTAGAGCCAACGAAACAACAAAAATTCATTAATATGGACAAGGAAATACTGCAGCTACAGTGCAATTCCCTCATCGTAATAAACGTAGTTTCTGGAATGGAATCCGAGAAACCCCTCAAAAGCTCAATACCAAACAATGATACAGGATAGTGAAGCAGAGCATAACACATCATGCCCTAGAGACAATCTACCTGCGAAAACACCAAGAAACAAAGGGGCGAGGTATCTAGCCCCTTCGAAAATTTCTAGAATAGATAAGGGCATGGTAATACAACTGCCTAGTAGAGGGGAGGAACTTCCAAAACCTTCCTGGAGTCTTGACAGCAAGAGAACAACCACTTACAGAGATTATAATCACTACGGCACATAGGTCACTCATAGTGGTTGCAGGAGGAAGAAAAAACTTGGCCACAAATCTCAGAACTAGAGATACAGAAGTAACAAGAACCTTACTAGTAGTGTAGGTAGCGATGCCACCTCCACTATGAACAAAACCTCACCACTTTTCTCCTCACAAAGAAATCGGAGTCATAGATTTAGACTTACGAAGGACCTCTCCACAACAGAATCCATCAACCTAACTAATCCCTTCCTCGGAGAATGAGGTCTGCAGGTACGAATGACCAGGTGATGAGATCGACTTGTCACGTCCATATTGGATAGCAAGAGAGGTAATGGCCTCGACTACAATGTATAACCTACCTCATTTATTGCCCTGACAAGGATTAAGTGCATATCAGACCTACCCCTTCTTTGGTAATTAATGAGCTACTGAGTAAATAAGTTTCGGTGCGACTCATGGAAATATTTAAACCCAATTCACAGTAAATGCAGTTAATACAATGCATAGTTGACACTACGTTCGGACAGGTGGAGCCGAATGGGATGGGTAAGTGCATATTGAAGTTAAACCCTAAATCACAATCAATGCAGTTATTACATGTACATTTGACGCTACGTTACGAATAGGTGGAGCCGAATAGGATTACTAGCATGGGTGGAGGATTATGAAATATTCGTACTCTGAGTTTAACCGGAAGGGTCTTACCTAACAACTATACCATATCCGGATACTTTTAAAACTAAAGGAGTTTGCCTATATTTAAACTCTCGCAGAGGAGTATAGAATAATACTATTTTTACCTAAGTCTGTTTGGTCCTTTTCATCATATGAGTATGTGTATGGACTAACACATGAGGCCTAGGCCATAAAACCCAAAGTCATTTGTATTGTAAACATATGGTAATGTTTTCTAGGTAGGATCTAATGCGTAAGGATTTGGCCATAAAGTCCCAAAGTCATTTGTATTGTAAACATATGGTAATGTTTCTATGTAGGATCTAACGGGTAAGGTTTTGGCCATAAAATCCCAAAGTCATTTGTATTGTTAAGACTGTGGTAGTGTTATAGGTACAAATAGATAGGAAAGTAATTATAATTACAGGACTCTAAATAAACATTGAAGTGAGAAGTAAACACTTATTATAACGTCGATTAGAAAACTTTAAGTTGAATGGTAAGGACAATCGATGACAGTAAGGACTCTAACAAACATTCAGACTGAAGCTATATAACAAAAGGCTTACTTTCTTGAATCTCGAAACTATTCAAGGATAAATGTACAAACAAAATTGTTTTTTTAGACAGTTTTTTTTAGGTACATTACATATGGTATCAGAGAAAAAGATACAACACTGGGCCTGAATAGGGACACATTAGCTTCTTAGTATTCATTCTGATTTATGTAAAAATAATAAATATTATGGTTACAAACAGAAAGCCCTTTCTGTTTTTGTAAATTATGGTAGCTCAGGAGGGTGAAGAAATCAGGATGGAAGGAAATCCACAGCAAGGACCTCCTAGAGATCCAATATAGAATAGTGATGGAAGCTCACCCACGGAGGTGTTGGAAACAATGAGGAAAGCACAACAGGAAAAATTGAAGAAAGCACAACAGGAACAACAAGAGATAAATGAAGTCATGTTGCGTAGTATAGTAACCAAGAAAAGCCCAAAAGATGATAACCATGATGAAGAGGTCAGCAAAAGGGCCTCCAAGAATTATTGTCCAGAAACAGAAAAAGGAGACAGTTCGTCTGAAGGGACACCTTCAGCTGAAAATGAAACTATACCAGACAGAAAAAGAAAACAAATAGACCACCTTGAAGGAGAATTTAAAAAGATTAAACCAGCTACCTTTGATGGAGAATCTAGGACAGGAGAAGAAGATGAGGCATGGTTGTTGGACATAAAAAAATACTTCCAGATCTATAACTATTCCAACAACATGAAGGTCAGAATGGCCATCTACAATCTGAAGGGGAAAGCAACCATTTGGTGGTAGGACCTGAAATTGGACAACGACCTAAAGGAGAAACAGTTGGAATGGTCTGAATTTAAGAAGTATTTTAAGAAACAATACCTTTCTGAAATCTATTATGAAAGGAAGACGAAAGAATTTTATAAGTTACGACTCAGATAGATGACGATGGAGGACCTTAGAAATAAATTTCTGGAACTACTAAGGTTCATATCGTACATCCGGGAGGATAAGGTAAAAATCCAGTGATTCTTAAGCTATTTACCACAGTCATACAAGGAAAGAATTGAGTTTGACAACCCCAAATCCTTGAGTGAGGTATTCAAGAAAGCACGAATGTGTTATGGCCAATATAAATAGCTGGCAGAGTTTCCCAAGGCCTGGAAGGATAAGAAGCAATATCGAATGAACCAACGAAAGAAGAGATACCAGCCAGCTCCTTATCGAAATGCAGCAAAAAGTTTCCCAAGGAAGGATTTTCACTCCAATCATCCGGATGCGCAAGGTAGCGTTCAACTAGTAAACCTGGGAAAGAATAAATTTGGGGACAACTCCTGCGAGACATTAAAGTGTTGGGGACAACTCCATGTATTATTTCAGCAAATAGAACTACTGTTCACAAATTGTAGGAAGCCTCAACAATGGGAGACATGGGTAGAAGCCTGCATCGGATAAATGCAGCCATAGATGGTTGACAAGTTGACCACCATTCCTCGGTGGTAGAAATCGAAGGTAAAATCAATGAAAATCAAATTTCTATTTTAATTGACACTGGAGCTACGTTAATTTATATTACTCTTGATGTAGTAGAGTCGAATAAACTTAAGAAACTGAAGCACGCAAAATCATGGCTTGTACAACTAGAAAAAGGTACTAAAAGGAAAGTAGTTGACTTTATTTCTGATTTTGAATTCATCTTAGATGGTCAAAAGATAAGGACCAATCTAAATATCCTACCACTAGGATCTTATGATATGATTATCGAAATGGATTGGTTGGAACAACACAAAGTAGTACTAGACTGTTATACAAAGATACTTAGCTATAAAGATGATTTTGGAAGTGTTAGAACAACCCAAGGCATACCAAAACCTATATCAGCCAAACAAGTTTCCTCAATGAAACTCAAGAAATGTATTAGAAAGGGATGCCAAGTTTATTGCATCCAAGTGACGAATATATTAGAAAAAAAAGATAAGCCAAAGTTAGAAGACTTTGCTATCCTATGTGAATTTGGAGACATGTTTGTGGATGGGATACCAGAATTACCTCCTAGGAGGGAAATAGATTTTTTCATAGACCTACTACCTGGTTCAGCCCCTATCTCAAAATCACCCTACCAAATGAGTCTACCAAAACTGACAAAATTAAAAATACAATTACAGGAATTGTTGGACAAAGAGTATATTAGACCGAGTGTCTCACCATGGGGAGCACCAATCCTCTTTGTGAAAAATAAAGATGGTACTCTAAGACTATGTATTGATTTTAGACAACTAAACAAACTGACTATTAAAAAAAAATACCCCTTACCAAGGATAAAAGATCTCTTTGATCAAGTAGGTGGGGCCAAGATCTTTTCAAAGTTGGATTTACAATCTGGTTATCATCGAGTTAGGATAAAAGATGAGGACATAAGCAAAACAACTTTTCGAACAAGATATGGACACTACGAATTTGTAGTCATACCTTTCGGACTCACTAGCGCACCAGCCATGTTTATGTGCCTAATGAACAGTATTTTCAATCCATACCTGGACAGGTTCATGGTATTATTTATCGATGACATTCTAGTCTATTCAAGAATGGAAGAAGAACATAATGAACACTTAAAGATAGTTCTGCATACATTGAGGAAACACAAATTGTATGCCAAATCTAACAAGTGTGAATTTTATCAGAAAGAAATACAATATCAAGGACATGTAATTTCAGGAGGAGGCATTGTGGTAGACCTGGAGAAAATAAAAGCCATTATGGAATGGTCAGTACCCAAGGATGTAGCGGATATCCGGTCATTCATGGGAATCACTAGATATTACCACAGATTTATAGAAGGGTTTTCCAAGATAGCCTACCCTATCACCTCATTAAAAAAGAAAGGGACCAAGTTTAACTGGTCAGAGAAGTGTCAAGACAGTTTCAACAAGTTGAAAGGATTATTGACAACTACACCCATATTGAAGGTAGCAGACCTAGATAAAGACTTCATTGTATGTGTTGATGCAAGTAAAGAAGGACTAGGTGGTGTCCTAACTCAAGAAGGAAACGTTATTTGTTATGAGTCCCGAAAGTTAAAAGAACACGAGCAAAATTATGTCACTCATGATTTAGAATTGGCAGCAGTAATACACACCTTAAAAATGTGGTGACACTACATAATGGGCAGGAAATTTCTATTATTGACGAATAATAGCGGGGTGAAATATCTATTTAGTCAACCAGATCTTAATGTAAGACAAGCAAGATGGATAGCCTTCTAGAGAGAATTCGACTTCGAGGTTAGACACATCAAGGGTAAGGAAAATAACATAGCAGACGCTTTAAGCAGTAGAGTCCATGGGTTATTTGAAATAAATATCAGCAGGGTAGAAAGTGATCTGGAACAAAGAATAAGGATGGCAGGTATTAACGACGAAGATTACACTAAGATAATGACAGAATTACAAAACGGTACCACAAACTTAGACAAATCAGATCTAAGCGTCGATAAGAAGGGACTATTACGATTGAAAAATAGGCTTTACATACCAGATTCAACAGAGTTAAAATTAACCGTTTTGGACGAAGTGCATAAGAAACCATATTTTGGCCATCTAGGTTACCAAAAAAAAATAAAAACACTTAGAAAACTATTTTACTGGCCTAATATGAAGGGCGAAATAGCAGATTACTTGGCTAGGTGCAAAGATTTTCAGCAGGTTAAGGTCGAACACCAGCATCCAACCAGCCTATTACAGTCGTTACCTGTACCAAAATGCAAATGGGAGACTATATCACTGGACTTTATCATAGGTTTGCCTAAAACTCAGAAACAGAATGATTCTATCATGGTTGTAATCGATAAACTCAGTAAGTCTGCACACTTTATTTCTGTAAAGTCTACTTTTAAAGCTATAAACATTGTTGAAATATTCATGAAATAAATTTTTAGACTACATGGTATTCCTAAAATGGTGGTTTCAGATAGAGACATAAAATCTACATCCACTTTTCATAAGAAATTGTTTGTAGGGATAAACACTAACTTGAATTTCAGTACGAGCTATCATCCACAAATGGATGGACAAACCGAAAGGACAAACCAAATCATAGAGGATATGCTTCACATGTACGTAAGAAAAAAACCAAGCAAGTGGGAAGATGTGACATCCCCCAAAATTTAATATTTTGAAAATTTAATTTGCTAGAAATTTATTCTGTTTTTAGTAAATTTGAATTTGGAAAATTTTTGCCATTTATGGCAATTCTGAATTCTGAATTTGTTAATTGTAATAAGTTATTATGACTATTGGGCAGAGATCTGATTTGACCCAACTAACTATTTGACAATGACACTTGTTTAAAAAAATAATATTTTATATTGATTGCAGGAGGACAAATGGAACAACCATGTTAAAAGTAGTTGACCATGACTCCATGAGTGGGGAACATGTTGGAACTACCCCTAGGCTAATTTTTACAAGTGGAAAATTAGTGATTTGGCCATTGGTAGCCCCTGACAATCAGTGATTTAGGAAGCTGTGAAAATTCCCAAGGGAGGGAAAAAAGACCTAGGCAATTAATAAATAAGCATATGTGAGGAGGCAGGACACTGCGAAGTATGCTGGGAAAGAGACTATTGATTTTTTTTCCTTGCTGTTATGAACATTGAATGAGTGTGAGGGAAGGGGGAGCTATTGAATTGAAGGACATTATTGAAGAGGGTTTTTCTAAGTTCGCCCTCATGGACTCATGGTCAGGCTACGGGGTGAACCGTGCAAGTGATCTTGGCTACACGGTTCTATGGCTGGGAGGAACATGGTTGTTCCCTTTGTTTTTCCATGAGTTTAGTTCAGATATGCTACTCTAATCCTTATCTGTCTGAATGATTTTATATATGATGTACTGTGCATGTTAAATCTGAACTAAAATGGTTTCTAGTATTTGTTTTAATGATCGTATAATTGTTGTAAGTCTTTTACTGTATCTAAATTTCAGTATTTCTACCTCTGTGGGATGGATTGGTTATTGATATAGTGGAATCCTTAAATTTGGTATGCATTCTATAACCTAGACAAAGTCTGTTCGATTACATGAAATTTACAGTCCACTTTACTATCGATTAGTTTACATATCATTCTGGAATCATCCTCTAGTAACCTCTACTATGGATTTAGAACTTGTATGTAAATATAAAATATATGATATCCTCATAGAATTCAACAAATAGACTGTAGGATTTAATTATCGAAATGTTTCCTGAACTTAAACTTTAAGTAGAATCGAATATGTATCAATAACGAACAGATCTATTACGAGCATTTATATTTCATTCTGTAATTTTTAATTCCTAAAACAGAATCACATATATAGTCAAACTTGGATCGAACTACAATAATGAAGCATATGGGATTGAACATAATCAAAGGAGCAAGACTACCCTAAACTTAACAATATATTCATGCTAGGATCATACTACAAGAAAGAGAATAAATGATTTCGTTGATACATTATCAACGTATGACACATCTTACATATGTTGTGTGTAGAGAGAAACAAAGAATTTTATGGCTGTAGAATTACCATTTAGGGTATCTATTAAATTTGCTTTGCATTTTATAGAAAGATGTTTTAAGAAATTACATAGTAATGCAATCTATTCTGAAGATGCAACCGATTGAAAAAACAAGAATCTACAATACGCGGAGACTTGGAGATGCGAGACCCCGCCTCTCAATGATCCCCATTGGGGTAAATTCCAAATATTTTTGAATACTTTAAATTACAGAAGTAATGTACAGAACATCGAGGATAACCTATTTCCAAATAGAAAATAATAACCCTCCATTACTAAGCTTAACATATTTAAGAATTTTCCCAACAACAAACTTAGATCTGTTTTCGCCAAATTTTAGCGTTAGAATATCAGTCATTTTCCTACATCATGTTCGACTATATATATCTCCTTAAATGGAACTTTAACAAAAAAAAAAAATGGGATTCAACCCTTACATATCCGGCACAGGAAATCAGTGCATGAGTAATGTTACTTTTAACAACAGAAAGCTACGAACAGAATCGTGACCTCCATGCTTTGATTTAAGAAGCAAGTTGAGAGCCACTTTTTTGGAACCTGAGTACCTTTGTCATGATGAGTAGAGGCCGGTACTTGGTTTGTGAAGTGGTCATACCTACATTCGACCATCACAGAAAACATTAGTAAAGTACAGATTAGAACTTTAAATTATAGAATTGAAAGGGTAGATTGATAACCACAACTATGCCAGACTACTTAACTTAGGGGCCGAAACACCAAACCCTCCAGTTGTAGTGCCTTGTTTTGTAATCGACCCTGGCCAAGGGGAGAATGGTTCCTGGAAATTCTGGTGAGTACCCTCGCAACAAGCAGAGTCCGACCACTAATACAGAGAAACCCTTTTTACAGAGTTAAACAATTACTTTGAAAAGATAAAATAGCATTGTGAATTCAAGAGTTAAATCTTTTCCGAACAAAAATGAAGAACGTAAGGAATGACATCATACACATATTCAATAGAAGTTCTCATGGAAAGTACCCTAACTCAGTAAGAGATAAACTACCGGTAGACTACCACCTTACTATAAATAATATGCATCAGTCAATGACGAGAAACAGATATGTTAAGAATCCAGATTGACCTTTTATTTTCCTGGAGCCTTTACACAACGAAGGGATAAACTCTTCTGAACTACTCTGAGTTACTCCCAAATACAGTTGCTAGTCATAGGGTAAACAAAAAGGAATGAACCGGAAATAAACCCACGGGACACAAACAGTGGACGCACAGTATGACCTTAGGTTCACAGAGATAAAGAATAGTGACTCTCGGATACAACGAGAAACCTCTTCTACAGTCGTTACCAAAATAAAAAGGAGAAATGCGTAGACTCTGAACATATCTATCGAAAGTAAAGAGGGTCTTTAAATTCACAATAAAGGTTACAGGAAGCAAAGCCTTTCTTTGTATCAACCAAACAGTGAACTCTGTTTCAAATTTGAGATATGACAGTTCCCTTAAAAAGAACTTACCAGGTAGTCGGATGTTGTTGTCAACTTCACCAAAGTTTGCTCGCAGAGGTGGCAGCCTTTCCCTATGGAGGAATGCATAATACAAAACCCTCTCCTTCGGAGTCACAAGGGCAGAAGAGAGACCGCCAAAACCTAATATGGAGGAGTACCAGTCTTTACAACACGGGAGGTACATTCCATGCGGTAGGGAAAAGTTGGCGCACCAGGATTGGGAAGAATAGGTGGGAGTGTCATCGGGACTGATGTTTAAGAGACCCTAATTAATTTCAGGATAGAACCTTAACTCCTTCTGACAGGTACATCTATCTGCCTTAATGCTGAGGATGCAAAGTTAATAATAGTAAATCCATGACTGTCGAGTGAAACTGATCGGTCACTAAACTTTGGTCATTGAAGTTATATTTTTCGTTACTCCAACAGGAAGAGGAGGGTTAGTTAGTTTAGTTATGCAGAGAACGGTGCGGAGTTGGTCCGGGTTCAATTCGTTATGGTGGAGACAAGTTGTAACATAACTAAAATGAAGCCATCAAAGAAAACACATTGAAACCACTCCTAAACCATCACTAATATCCTTAACCATTCCATTCACGTACTACATTTAGTATTTGAAGTCCGATGTTGACATAGCTAGGTAAGAGTACAAGCATTTAACTCTCGAGGATATAAACTTATGCGCAAAGTCCAAATAGCCCGATTCTATCAAACAAGGGAACTGAAATTTGAATCCTAGTGTATAGGTAGATTTTGTGTATTGTATTAAAAACCATATAGTAACATATGAGTTAGAAAAATACTTGTATTCAATGGAACCTCTCCTAAGTGTTAGGCAAGTATGGTATAAGGTTATGCAAAGAAAAAACAAAATGTAAGTACCCATCATATGAGTTGATTAAACGAAGATAAATGGTAAATAATGTACCAAAGTTTTTTTTTTTTATGATAAATTTGAGGTTCATTACATATGGTATCAGAGAAAAAGTTACAACACTAGGCCTGAATAGGACCACTATAGTGCTTAGTGTATATCATGTTTTATATAAAAACTAATAAATATTTTGGTTACAGACATAAATCTTTTTCTGTTTTGGTGATTAAGTATGGCAACTCATGGCAATGCAGAAAATAGGATGGAAGAAAATCCACAGCAAAGACCCCCGGGGGATACAAGGTAGAATAGTGATGGAAGCTCACCCACAGAAGTGTTGGAAACAATGAAGAATCTGATTTTTGAACTACAGATCTTTAAAGCCGACAATGAAAAATTGAAGTACGCACAGCAAGAACAACAAGAGATAAACGAAGTCCTGTTGTGCAGTATAGTGACCAAGAAAAGCCCAAAAGACAATAATAATGACGAAGAAGTCAGCAAAAGAGCCTCCAAGAACACCAGGCCAGAAACAGAAAAAGGAGACAGTTCGTCTAAAGGAACGCCTCTAGTTGAAGATGGAACTAAAACGGATAGAAAAAGAAAACAAGTAGACCACCTTGAAGGAGAATTTAAAAAGATTAAACCCGCTATGTTTGATGGAGAGTCCACGACAGGAGAAGAAGCAAAGGCATGGTTGTTGGACATCAAAAAATACTTCCAAATCTATAACTATTCTAGCAACATGAAGGTCAGGATGGCCATCTACAATCTGAAAGGGAAGACTAGTATTTGGTGACAAGATCTGAAATTGGCCAAGGGCCTAAAGGAGAAACAGTTGGAATGGTCTAACTTTAAGAAGTATTTCAAGAAACAATACCTTTCTGAAAATTATTATGAAAGGAAGACAAAAGAATTTTACAAGTTACGACTCAGATAGATGATGATGGAGGACCTTATAAATAAATTTATGGAACTGTTAAGGTTTGTATCGTACATCCAAGAGGATAAGGTAAAAATCCAGCGATTCTTAAGCTGCTTACCTCAGTCCTACAGGGACAGGATCGAGTTTGAAAACCCCAAATCCTTGAGTGAAGTATTCAGGAAAGCACGATTGTGCTATGATCAATATAAGAAGCGGGTGGAGTTTCCCAAAGCCTGGAAGGATAAGAAGCAAGATCGAATGAACTAGCGGAAGAAGGGATACCATCCAGCTCCTCATGAGAATACAGTAAAAAGTTTCCCGAGAAAAGATTCTCACTTCAACCACCCGAATATGCTGAGCAATGGTAAACCGGTAAACCTGGGAATGAAGAAGTTTGGGGACAACTCCCGCGATCCACTAAAGTGTTGGGGATGTGGAGAGCCTCATCTAAGGAGGAACTGTCCACGTTTTATTTTAGCAAACAGAACTTCCATTCATAATCTGCAAGAAGCCTCGACAGTGGCAGACGTGGGTAGGAACCTACATCGGATAAATGCAGCGATTGATGGCCGACAAGCTGACCACCGGTGCTTGGTGGTAGAAATCGAAGGTAAAATCCATGACACTCGAATTTCTATTTAAATTGACCCCGGAGCAACATTAAGTTATATTACTCTGAAGGTAGTAGAGTCAAATAAACTTAAGAGACTGAAGCACGCAAAATCATGGGTTATGCAACTAGCGACAGGTACTAAAAGGAATGTAATTGACTATATTCTAGATTTTGAGTTCATCTTAAATGGTCAAACTATAAGGATTGATCTGAACATCCTACCACTAGGATCTTATGATATGATTATTGGGATGGATTGGTTGGAATGACACAAAGAAATATTAAATTGTTATACATAGATGCTTAGCTATAAAGATGATTCTAGCACTACCAGGATAGCCCAAGGTATACCAAAACCGGTATCAGTCAGACAAATTTCAGCGATGCAACTAAAGAAATGTATGAGAAAGGGATGTCAAGTTTATGCCATCCAAGTGACGAATCTAGCAGAAAAAGAAGATAAGCCAAAGTTGGAAGACTTTGCTATTCTATGTGATTTCAGAGACATGTTTGTGGACAAGATACCAAAATTACCCCCCAGAAGGGAAATAGACTTCTCCATAGGCCTACTACCCGGTTCAACCCCCATCTCAAAAGCATCATACCGAATGAGTCTACCAGAACTGACAGAACTAAAAATTCAATTACAGGAATTGTTGGACAAAGAGTATATGAGACTAAGTGTCTTACCTTGGGGGGCACCAATCGTCTTTGTGAAAAAGAAATACGGTACTCTAAGACTATGTATTGATTATATAAAACTGAACAAAATGACTATTAAGAATAAATACCCCTTACCAAGGATAAATTATCTGTTCGATCAAGTAGGAGGGGCCAAGATCTTTTCAAAATTGGATTTACGATCCAGTTATCATCAAGTTCGGATAAAAGACGAGGACATAAACAAAACAGCTTTTCGGACAATATATGGACACTACGAGTTTGTAGTCATACCTTTCGGACTCACTAACACCCCAGCCACGTTTATGTGCCTGATGAACAGTATTTTCAGTTAGTACTTGGACAAGTTTGTGGTAGTATTTATCGACGATATCCTGGTCTATTCAAAGACAGAGGAGGAACATGAGGAACACTTAAGAATAGTTTTGCAAACGTTAAGGAAGCACAAACTGTATGTCAAATTTGACAAGTGTGACTTCTATCAAAATGAAATACAATATCTTAGACATGTAATTTCAGGAGAGGGCATTGTCGTAGACTCGGAAAAGACAAAAGCCATTATGGAATGGCCAGTACCTAAAGATGTAGTGGATATACGGTCATTCATCGGAATCACCAAATATTACTGCAGGTTTATAGAAGGGTTTTCCAAGATAGCCTACCCTATCACATCATTACAAAAGAAAGGAACCAGGTTTAATTAGTTAGAGAAGTGTCAAGACAGCTTCAACAAACTAAAGGAATTATTGACAACGACACCCATATTGAAAGTAGCAGACCCAGATAAAGACTTCATCGTATGTGTTGATGCATGTAAACAAGGGCTAGGTGGTGTCCTAACTCAAGAAGGACACGTTATTTGTTATGAGTCCCAGAAATTAAAAGAACATGAGTGAAATTATGTCACTCATGATTTAGAATTGGTAGCAGTAATACAATCCTTAAAGATGTGGCGAAACTACATAATGGGCAGAAAATTTCTATTATTAACGGACAATAGCGGGGTGCAATATATGTTTAACCAACTAGATCTTAACGCAAGACAAGCAAGGTGGTTATCCTTCTTGAGCGAATTCGACTTCGAGGTTAGACATATCAAGGGCAAGGAAAATAAAGTAGCAGATGCTTTAAGCAGAAGAGTCCATGGGTTATTTGAGATGAATATCAGAGGGGCAGAAATTGATCTAGAACAAAGAATAAGGATGACAGGAATTAATGATGAAAACTATACTAAAATAATGGTAGAATTACCGAACAGTACTACGAACTCAGATAAGCCAGATCTAAGTATCGACAACAAGGGACTGCTACGATTTAAAAATAGACTTTACATACCAGATTTAGTAGAGTTAAAATTAACAGTCTTGGACGATGTGCATAAGAAACTGTATTCTGGTCACGCAAGTTACCAGAAAACGATAACATCACTTAGAAAACTATTTTATTGGCCCAATATGAAGGGAGAAACAACAAAATACTTGGCTAGGTGCCAAGATTGTCAGTAGGTTAAGGCCGAGCACCCACATCCAGCTGGCCTATTACAACCATTACCAGTACTAGAATGGAAATGAGAGACTATATCGCTCGACTTTATAACAGGTTTGCCTAAAACTCATAAACAGAATGATTCTATCATGGTTGTAATCGATAAACTCGGTAACTTTGCACACTTTATTCCTGTAAATTCTACCTTTAAATCTATAAACATTGTTGAAATATTCATGAAATAAATTTTTAGACTACATGGTATTCCTAAAATGTCGATTTCAGATAGAGACGTAAAATTCACATCTTCTTTTTGGAAGGAATTGTTTGCAAAGATAAATACCAATTTGAATTTCAGTATCAGTTATCATCCACAAATGGATGGGCAAACTGAAAGGACAAACCAAATCATAGAGGATATGCTCTGCATGTACGTAAGAACAAAACCAAACAAGTGGGAGGACTATATACACTTGGTAGAATTTGCATATAAGAATGGGTACCAAACTTCAGCAAAGTTGAGCCCTTTCGAAGTACTGTATGGCAGAAAGTGTATGACTCCAATTAGCTAGGATAACTCGGATTAAAGACTCATGGTTGGACCAGAGATGCTCCAAGAAATGGAGAACATGGTAAGAAAGGTACAACAAAACTTAAAGGAAGCACAGGACAGGCAGAAGAGCTATGCAGATCAGAAAAGAAGACACCTAGAGTTTCAAGTGGGAGACCATGTGTACTTGAAGGTCAAAGCACGAAAAAGCTCATTGAAGTTAGGAAACTGTGCCAAGATGGCACCCAGGTTTTGGTGGCCCCTTCAAGATACTAGCTTGAATCGGACCCATAGCATATCATCTTGCACTGTCAGCCAATCTAAGAATTCAGAATGTATTTCATGTTTCTTTGTTGAAAAAGTATGTGCACGATTCTACTCATGTGATTGATTGGAACTTGGTACAGATGGAACCTGAAGGCGAATTCCAAGTGGAACCCCTATACATTTTGGACCGGAGAGAAATAACACTTCAAAACAAAGCCGTCGCTCAGGTAAAGGTGCAATGGAAGCACTTTAGTCCTGAGGAGGCCACTTGGGAATTGGAGGGAGATTTGCGGAAATCTCATCCAATCTTATTTGAAGAAAGGAACGAACAGTGAGGACATTTTTTTATTGAAGGGGGAAAGGATGTGACATCCCCCAAAATAAAATATTTTGAAAATTTAATTTGCTCGAAATTTATTCCATTTTTAGTAAATTCAAATTTGGAAAAATTTTGCCATTTATGGAAATTTCGAATTTCGAATTGTTAATTGTAATAAATTATTATGACTATTGGGCAAAGATCTGATTTGACCCAACTAACTATTTGACAATGAAACTTGTTTAAAAACAGAATATTTTATATTGATTGCAGGAGGACAAATGGAATATCAATGTTAAAAGTAGCTGACCATGACTCCATGAGTGGGGAACATGTTGGAACTACCCCTTGGCTGATTTTTACAAGTGGAAAATTAGTGATTTGGCCATTGGAAGCCCCTAAAAATCAAGGATTTAGGAAGCTGTGAAAATTCCCAAGGGAGGGAAAAAGGACCTAGGCAATTAATAAATAATCATATGTGAGGAGGCAGGACGCTGCCAAGTATGCTGGGAAAGAGACTATTGATTTTGTTTTTCCTTACTGTTATGAACACTGAATGAGTGTGAGGCAAGGGGGATCTACTGAATTGAAGGACATTACTAAAGAGGGTTTTTCTAAGTTCTCCCTCATGGACTCATGGTCAGGCTAGGGGGTGAACCATGCAAGTGATCTTGGCTGCTCGGTTCTACGGTTGGGAGGAACATGGTTGTTCCCTTTGGTTTTCCATGAGTTTAGTTCAGATATGCTACTCTAATCCTTAACTATCTGAATGATTTTATATTTGATGTACTGTGCATGTTAAATCTGAACTGAAATGGTTTCTAGTATTTGTTTCAATGATCGTATAATTGCTGTAAGTCTTTTACTGTATCTAAATTTTAGTATTTCTACCTCTGTGGGATGAATTGGTTATTGATATAGTGGAATCCTTAAAGTTGGTATGCATTCAATAACCTAGACAAAG
>JASDQU011247918.1:13622-25489 GCA_032191745.1 Picea mariana
AATTTGTGACACATATATCCACTGTGTATGTCTCGTGGCTATGTCGTCTTGATTTGAAATTTCTCACATAGATCCACAGTGTATTCCGGTGGCTATGCTATATTTTGACAGCATGGATCCATAGTGTATGATTGGTGGCCATGACCCATGTCTATAATGTCATCAGTCTCTGATCTGAGTATGGGAATGCCTACCTCAGAATTGATATATATGATATTTTGCAGATGCTTGGTTGTTCGCAGGTTTCCGATTAGGTGTGCTCCTGGTTCTCGACACACACATGCAACTTACAAAGTCTATCGACTGTCACTGGTTCCAACCTCATACTTTGGGGGGCATTCTGTTACCCATGATTTTGTTCATCATGATGATGTATGGATGATTCTGTACTCAGGCTCTTCATAAGAACTTTCTCCTAAGAAAAGTTACTTTCTTCTTTTTCCAGAAATATCATTTTTGAAGGAGGTTCGCAGGCTGCTAATACATTTTCCTGCGAGAATGCATGATTCTCATGGGCTGCCTTAAGCCAAGGTGAGATAAGTTCACACTGTGTTGAACTACTAGGGTGTAAACTCTTTCTAAAGCAAGGAAAAAGATAAATTCTCGATGTTTCTATAAGGGAATCTTCTAGAAGGATGAGATGGCATTCGAATGGTTATCCGGGTACTGGATTCCCTGCTATTTTGGGATCATTCTTATCCAAGTAACTAATTCATTCTCTCCTATATATTGAGGGAATTCTCATGGAAAAGGTTAATCAAATAAGCAAGGTTAAGCAAGATTCATTGGAGAATTGGTGAAAAGAATTGTGTGAAGCACTGATGCTACAGCAGCTTGGAGACTCTAGCAAGTTCATCCAAAGGAGTTGATCTTCTTCATGAAAGTGAGAAAGTGTGTGTGTTGGAGCCAAGGGCCATCGAAAAGAAGTTTGCGACATCAAGGCTCAGGTTGTAATCTTTACTTTCCATTAATATGATACAGTAATATGTCCCTTTCCCATAAAGCTATTTCCACTTTATTGTATAATTCCTTGATCATATACATAGATTGACTGTTGAATAGATTGTGCTTTCTTCACTTTGGCTAGTTTGTGTTGTCTTGGTCTTGGCTGCTGTTATTAGATAAATCTGTAAGTGTGGACACAAACCGATCTCCCTAGATCCACCTAGATCTAGAACAAAGCAAGACATAATAATACTCTTTCCCTAGATTTTGACTATTGAATTAAATAGGAGGCAAGAATGAATAACATACATTATAATCGCTTCCTATAGTCTTTGTTGCTCCTGCTTCACTCTAGTGCTCTCGTACAGTCAAGACCAAAACAATACAAACCGACTGAAGTGAAGAAAGAACAATCTATTTAACAGTCAATCTATGTATATGATCAAGGAGTTATACAATAAAGTGAACTTAGCTTTATGGGAAAGGGACATATTACTATATCATATTAATGGAAAGTAAATATTACAACTTGAGCCTTGATGTCACAAACTTCCTTTCTATGGCCCTTGACTCTGACACACACACTTGCTCACTTGCATGAAGAAGATCAAAACCCTTATCATATCCTTGCTGAAGTTTCCAAGCTGTTGTAGCTTCAATCCTTCACACAATCTTTCACTAATTCTCCAATAAATCTCTTGCTTGTTTGCTTCTAACCTTTTCCATGAGAATCCCCTCAATATATAGGAGAGAACGAATTAGTTACTTGGATAAGAATGATCCCAAAATATCAGGGAATCCAGTGCTAGGATAACCATTCGAATGCCATCTCATCCTTCTAGAAGATTCCTTTCTAGAAACTTCGAGAATTCATATTTTTCCTTGCTTAAGAAAGAGTTCACACCCTAGTAGTTCAACACAGTGTGAACTTCTCACACCCTGGCTTAAGGAAACCTGCAAGAATCATGCATTCTCGCAGGCAAATATACTAGCAGCCTATGAACCTCCTTCAAAAAATGTAATTTCTGGAAAGAGATGAAGGTAACTTTTCTCAGGAGAAAGTTCTAATGAAGAGCCTGAATACACCATCATCAATACATCATCATGATGACCAAAATCATGGGCAACAGCTGCACGAGAGCACTGAAGTGAAACATGAGCAAAAAAGACCATAGGAAGCAATCATAAGGGACGTCATTTGTTCTTGCCTCCTATTTAATTCAATGGTTAAAATCTAGGGAAAGAGTCATGTTCTGTTTTGCTTTCTTCTAGATCCAGGTAGATCTAGGGAGATTGGTTTGTGTCCACACTTACGGATTTATCCAATAACAGAGATTTCACATGAAATATTTCAAGTTTGATCCGACTCCTTTCCTATCAGTAGTCAAACTTGAGGATGGTGGGGAGACTCCACCAGTTGAAAGCACACTATACAGACAACTAGTGGGAAGCTTGTTGTATCTCACAAACTCTAGGCCAGACCTCTCCTATGTAGTTGGCACAGTTTTTAGGTTCATGCAGGATCCGCATGAGCCACATTGGAAGGCTGCAAAGTGTATCCTTCAATACATACAGGGCACCATCACCTTTGGGATTCATTATGAAACATACTCTACATTAGATCTCATTAGGTTTACTAATTCCAACTGGGCTAGCGATAACATTGATCGCAAGTCCACATCTAGTTACTCACTCAGTCTTGGTTCCGAGCCTATCTGTTGGTCAAGCAAGAAGCAAGCTACCATTTCTCTATCTTCAACTGAGGTAGAGTACAAAGGGGTAGTTAACATAACCAATTCAGGCTATATGGCTACAATATTTTCTCATTGAGTTCGGCATTTAGTTTCATTGCCCAATCATCATCTGGTGTGGCAACCAGAGCACTCTGAAGTTCTACAGAGATCCAGTTCAGAGGTAGTGGATGAAGCACATCAAGATCCACATGCACTACATTTGGGACTTAGTACACGAGGGGATCATTGACATACAATTCTATCCTTCATCAGAATAGACGATGGAGATATTCACCAAGACCTTCACTGAGCAGAAATTTCATTCTCTGCGAAGTCGTCTTGGAGTGAAGGACACAGTTGCTTAGTAATTGTAGTTCTTATTTTAGCATACATTGTACCTTGAGGGGGGGGGTTTCCCATGACATTTTCCCTCTTTCCTCACTTTATTTCCAGTGTATATTTTGTACTTGGGTACCTAACATGGCCTCGTTGCCGGGACCCAATCTTTATTTTCACCATAGTGATGTTCAGGGGGGGTGTTGGAGTTACTTAACACACACCTGTGATTTATTTTTCCTAAGGGTATTCCTTGTTTATTAGTCATAATTAGTCATTATCCAGTCTCCTATATTTTAGGGGAGAATATTCCACCTGGAGAATATTCTCTTTTAGTTGACAGTTCAGTTTGACTAGTTGAGTTGAGTTTAGATGCTGCATTAGTTTTATCACCGTGCAACATTGGGATCATCACCATGATAATTTGACCTTGCCTTGGTATCATCACCAAAGTGATGCATTAGCCTTGATTCCATGAGTTATCTCCTCACTACTCTTTGTTCAGTCAGTTAACTGAAGACTAGTTGACTAGTTAACTCAGCTAGGTGGTAGTTCACTCCCATAACTACCTGAAAGACTAGAATAGGTGGCAGTTCACTCCCGTAACTGTTGGTGTGTGTCCAGATCACTCTAGACCACCACTATGGCACATTGGTTATCCTCAATTCGAACTCATTGAGTTATACAAAGTATTTCATGTGTAAATTATGCATTATTCACAATAGTTAATGAGAATTATTCCATTCTTTCTCTCCTTCTTCTTGTTTCTTCTATTCTCTCTGCAAATGTGTGTATCATTTTTTATCTAGATCTATTCTATGCAGATTCAACACATTTACACTTAATGTAAGAAACATGTCTTTATCACCTTTCATGTGTTTTGAGCTGCCACTGTCAACATACCAACCACGTTTCTTATGATTAGCTTGTAGAGTGAGTGTGCATTCTTCATTTCTATATTGATTCTTCTTTCTTATCCATGTTATATTCTAAGGTTCCTATCTATGACTGTTGTTTTTCTATTGTGTTTCTCTAGGAGGGACTGTCATTCTACAATCTTTGTCCACGTGTCCAAATTTGTTGCACTTGTAGCATTCCACTTCAATGCTCAATGATTCAAACTTGTTGTAGATTCTTCTTTGTGTTTCACTAGGCCTTCTTGGATAACCATTTTGTGTATGAATTTCAAAGTTGTTTATGTTCCTACTATTAGCTCTGCAATTTATAGATTTATGTCCAAAATTATTGCATGCATAGAATAAACCAAGAAATATAGTTTGATAATTGGGAGTTGAAGATAATCTGAAAGGAGTTATTATTATGAATCCTTCTTCTTCACGAGGCCTATTTGTTTCTGTTGGTCATTGATTTAGAAATCTAAATCTTCTCGGTGGAGGAGTGTCCTTGTAATCTTCCGTGTAGGTATTGTTATCCCCTTTGATTGTTTCTGCATAGCTTTTTGGATATTTTTTCGTGTTCTATTGTTTTGGAATTTGATCCCTTTTCTATTTGATTGTATCAAAGTCTGGACTTATCATGATGAGTATTTTGAATGTTGATAATGTCATCCAAAAATTTTGAGTTGTTCTGTATGTTTTTCTTTTGAATATCCTTTCTCAATGTGACAATCTCTGCCTCCAAATTTCTAATGATCCTATCTCTTTCGTCTAACTGATCTTTGAGTGTCTCTTCAATTATTTTTTCTTCTTCTATTTGAACCTTTAATTTCATGATCATTTGTTCTAGTTCCCGAGTGTCTTCTTTCTTATCTAGTTCTCCTTGTAGCTTCTTGTTTTTCTTCTTTTCTCTTCTTATATCTTCTATGGCACTCAACAATTATTCTCGGTAGTCAACTTCTTCCTCTTCATGTTCTTTATCAAAGTCTTCTATTTCCGTGAATATAACTCTTTCTGTCTCACTGTCATTGACTTCATCTTTATCTGATGAGGGTATGTATTCTTTGGTGCATAAGCTTTTCTTGAAATATTTCTTTTTGGTTATTTTGCCTTTATATGTTTGCTTTCTATTTGAGTAATCTTCATCATTCCTCTTATTTTTCTTGTGAGGAAATTTGATAGCAAAATGACAAATACCGTCACAATTAAAAAAAATCAATGGAAGCTTACCTTTATATTTGTTGTTGGTTCCCTTTTTCAATCTTCTGACAAATTTGGCCACTTCTTCATCATCTTCCGATAAGTCAATGTTGTTGCTATGTTATTTTTATTTTTTATTTCCCCTTTGCTTTGACCTTTTGGATGCTTTGAAAGATGCTTCTTTTATATCTGGATTTTCTTGTTTAGTTCTCATTTCATATGTTGTGAAGATTCCATGTAGTTCATACATGCTTATTGAGTCTTGATATGCTCTTTCTTCTAGTGTTGATATCTTAGAATGAAATCTCATAGGAAGAGATCTTAGTACCTTTTGAACAATTACAGGTTCTTTAATTTCTTCTCCCAATCCTATGATTGCATTCACTGTTTCATCGACTTGTAAGAAGCTGCAATATTCTCATATTCCTTCATCTTTAATTGTGTGGACTGACCTTTGTAAGTTTGAAGCCTTGCTTCTTTGACTTTTGAATCTCCTTCATAAATATTTTAAATTTTGTCCCAAATTTCTTTAGCAGTTTACAATGTATAACTTTGGTATATACTGATTCACCAAGTGTTATGAAGAAAATCTCTCTGTGGCTAGGGGTAGACCACAATAGATGGAAATTACTACATAAATCAACTCCATTCTCAAGTATGCTATATAAACAAATATTCTAGCAAGACAATATAAAAGTCCTACCTCATCCAGACGTTGGACGAATTCCACTATTGAGCACTTGACCCAAAGCAATATACTTGCAACTAGTCCTCAACAACCAAGAAAAGAAAGAATATGGTGATAATATATGATGTTATCACATTCAATAGCATAATTCATAAAAATTCATAAAAAATACACCCATGGAATAATAATTCAAATATTTGGAAGATATAAATAGGACGAGAAAATAGTATTTTTATTAAGATATAATCGACAGAAGGGAATAAGTTACAGACCTCTGTGTTGGCATGGTTCAGAACTGAGAAATTGAATTCCTTCCAGTTGGGCATCCACCACTTCAATCCTCCACCAAAGGCAAACTCATATAATAGAGACAATGAAGTTTTCAATCAATAAAGGAAGATATTGGGGGATGAAAAATGTGTTCAGACTTAAGGGATAAAGGGATGCAGACTCAATGTGAAGTGAATAATTACTCCAGAGTTACTTTTCTCTCAAAGTTGAATTTTTATCCTCTTTCCCATAGCTTGTATTTGGCCCATTTATATCCTTCAGGTGCAACTCAAGGGCCAAGTCGGAACGTTTCCAGTATATGGAAGGCCAATGATCATTGATTTCATGTCGTGACATGGAAACCCAATACTATTTTTCAATTTTGGGCACATTTCCTGATGTACACGAGCTGTGGTGGTGCAGCCTATGTATATGGATGTTGTATAGTAGGTAAGGTGCGTATATGTGGAAACATTTGTATTTTTAGCTCTGGGATTTGCAAAAAGGGATGACAAGTCTACATAGCGAAATGGAAAAATGCCTTCTATGCAAGATTGCATGGGGTGAAGAAAATCTTGCTATAACAGATGCCCCATAATGTGTGAGGTCAAAGGAGTATCTGTGATGGCCGAAATACATAAAAACCCATAAGTGGAGTAATGGGGACCCAACTGGAAGAACTATTTCCTCATTATAATTTTTACTGACTTTACATACATGTTTGCCAATTTGAATTACACTGCAGATCCATGTGAAAATATACAAAACAATTGTTCATGGAAATGGATAGGGAAATACAAATGTGGTTACATTCCAAAGGCTGTCATAATCACGAACAAGGCCCAATAGAACCATTCTTAAAATCAATATGTAGATATTTGTATACAATGGAGTACAATCTGATCTCCCATGATCTCTGAAGTCACACAAGTAATGGTCCAATGAAAAGGTGGCAACAACTCAGGAAAGCTGTAGCTACATACTGGTGTCTTCAAGTCTTCTATACAATCTACCAAAGGTGAAAATGTACATCATGTGAATAAATGAGTCGAGGTTGAACAAAATGAGACTTCATTTGATTACCAGTCAGTGAGGTATATGATTAAAAAATGTGAGACAACCTACCGATGATGAAAGTAGGTATCAAGGCACCAAGTATATTCTTACAAGTGTGAATAAAGGAGTCAGGGTTGAAAACTTAAAGAATCCATCGATTAGGATACATTGATGTATTCCCAACTATCAATGGCGAGAGAACCTGCCACTAATGTCTGTAAGACTCTAGATACTCATAGGACTCTAGGTCTCATTTCTAGAATATATGAGCTGAATTCGATGGAAGGAGACCCGCTGAAAGGAGAGAATTAAGGCATCTCTCATCATTCATCATGAGGTACAAAGTAGGAGCTTGATGATTTGGAGGAAATCGGACGAAGAACATGTACATGAACCAATGACCCTGTGCGTCTTTCGCATGTGCAAAGTGCAAGCGGTACATGAAAAAGACCCTCTAACTAGCAACCAATGAGGAAAATTGTTGAAAAAGGTGAGGAAACCACCAATAAGGCTAATGAAATCCAAGACACTACACGAATCCCAATGTGTGAATGGATGTATTTATGTCAAGCATAAGGGAAACCACCCAGTCGATGACCAATGATGAAATGTCGACTACTAGGTTTAAGGTTACCTACCAATGAAGAAAGTAGGACCAAGGTGCGTAATAGGACTACAACTTCATGTGATTCTGAGAAAAACTAAGTGTATGTATGACATGAATAGTCAAGAGTTCTGTGGAATGGCCGACACAGGTTGATAGACATCCTTTGAACAAGAGCATGAGACATATGGAAGACTCTTGCACCATAGACTTAATGATGAAACCATGAGATGCAGTAGGCATCAATCAAATTATCCAAAGGGACTGGAAGAGTAACTAGTCGAGGGATTAAACTCTTTATAACAAGCTCAACTTCCTAAGGCTATGGTAAACCCAAAATTATGATGACAAGTGGACTCAATAACTTTGTACTCTATTCAAAGTTGACATGACTGCTGCCAATATAAGATAATATTCCCTTCCTTCCCGTCTTTTTTAGTTTTTTCATAGTCAAATAAATGCTATGACACAGAGTGTTATAACCCTATGTTTCATAGGATCACCTGGTGATTCTAATATCTTCTTCTAGTTGCATAGTATTGTAAATAATATTTTATTTGACAAATGATTTACAAAATAGAAAAGAAAAAGAAAAGAAAAATAAATAGAAATAAAAAAAATTCAAAAGAGGGTATAAAAATAGAAAATAAAAAATGATAAAACCCCATGAAACAAAATTGGTTTGATTCATACTATCTAAACATGATCAAAATATTTAAATTTATGCAAATAGGATAATGAATAAATTTGGATAAACTGTTCAATCTTAGCCAAATTATATAGGTTAGTGAATAAGTTTGACCAAACAGTCTAAGCTTGGTCAAATGTCTTAGGTTAGAGTAATTATTGATGCAACAGTTTAAGATGGGTCAATTTTCTAGGTAACCAGATTAGGATATAGAATTAACATGTTTTATTTCAATAAAATTAATGAAAGGTTGATTAAATGCCTTTGATTTGAGTTAATTTGAAGTGTTTTTGAGCCCTTGGTGAAAAAATAAATGAAGGAGGGCTAGAAAAAAACCACAAAATGTTTTTATCCTAAGTTCTGTGGTGATATGACAATTTTGGTGCTTTGTGGATAAAAGGTGCACTAATATTAGCGGCTGATCAAAGCGTGCTCAGATCTACGGTCAACAACAAATATTGAAATCCCCTAACCTTTCTACCTTTAATGGTGGGGGGGGAGTCTGAGTTGGTGGTTTTCCCTATGCGGGCCCCTCATAATGTGTAAACTCCATGGTAACTCAGACCCCCCTCACTCATTACCACTTACCGCCTAGCCCCGACCCCCTTCGATATACCTCCAAACCACTCATAAATACCAACAGTGCACTCTATTGCCACACTCCATTACCCTACCTACACGTCACACTCCACTACCTTGCCTACAAATCACACTCCACTCACTTGTTGCATGTCACATCCTATCCACCTGTTGGCCATTCAATATCCTCCATATCACATCTGATATGCTTGTTGGCCAATAAATTTCATCGGCCATGACTATTACCCGTCCGACTCACCATCCGCTTCATAACAGACATCCCATTTCACCATTTAACTCTGTTCTTTCATCATTCCTACATTTTTCATCGATCTAGACACGGTCGACTCCATCATTTCCCATTCTCAATACAAACGCCATCAATCTCACAATCAACAAGCGCCATTAAACCTAGTAAACACAGTTAACAACATTTTCTGTTGTAGATATTCATTTGATGATGGCACCCAAATCTAAATCCATAGAGATAATAAAATCCTTTCCTTCCCGCACCCATTGAGCTGGATCACATACCCTTGGTAGATAAAGATGATCTAATTGCAGAGCCAAAGTGTGAATTTGACTTCTTCAAATTACACTTTTGGATCAAAGATGTTTTCCTGGACTAGAGCAACAAGTTTAGACTCTGGGAGTCCAATATCCCACTGTACATGTTTCCCCAGAGATACCATTTCCCCGAGTTCTCCCTAAAGTTTCAATCTCACTACCTTCCTGGACAAAGGGCTATTGTGTCTTCATCTGGTGAAACTGTGTTCACCATCACCCCTGCAACAATAAAAAAAATGTTTCATATACCTAGAACTGATTCTACCTCTCCCTTCTCCATTGAAATCCTGACTGAGCTCTACCATAAACTATCTTTCCCGCAGAGAGCACAAATATTTGAAATTTTCCTACCTAAAAATGCATTGTTACCTAAAATGAATCCCCCGTATCATTCTTCCATATACTCAGTCGAAGGTAGTCATGTCATTTCTTCCCTATGTTTCTTTCTAGGTTATTATTTTGATGAATGGGTAGATGAACCCATTCCGAGCTTCCTGTCCATTTTCTCCACTGAAGAAAAGGAAACTATTCAATCTGACTACAACCAGTTTCTAGAAGACAACATCCATGCAAAACGTTTCAATTTTTCCACAAAGGGCATGTTCAGGTATTCTTCAATATTGGTGTACCTGTTCCTTTTTTTTCAAGCAGACAAATTCTACTTCTCCCTCCATAAGTTGGATCAAGATGGTAATCCTCAACCTATGACCTCCTGGACATCAATAGTGAAGAATAACTCATCTGATTTCAACTTCAAATAGTTCATTGACCATGTCTACCATCCAGTGGTATGCATGCTCAGTGGAAGAAAAAAACCAATAATAAATGAGGAAGTTCAGAGAATTTTTCACCTGTCAGACCTAGCCAAAATAGGAGACTAGTACCTTTACCAGGACCATACATAAATCAATGTCTATAGGTGTGAATTAACTCCTTACAAGCTACCAAAGTATTTGATTTTCAGAATATTCACCTTGGAATACATCAGATAGATGATCAATTCTGATGATATCCACTTTGTGGAATTCAAGAAGAAGAAACAACTCAGGATCAAAGGCCAGATAGGTTCATTCATATGCAACAGAAGAGATACAGGGGAAGAAGCCAATAATCTATTATAGGAAATGAATTTAAGCCTAATATTCCCACTTCATTATGACCCCTGTGGAGTTATAGCAAATGTTGGCACAGGGGCAAAACCAGGGTTCAACGCTACAAGAGTGTAACAACAAAACCCTAACTATCGACCCTTTTGGTAACACTTGCGAAGCAGATGAAGTCTTACCCAAGGTAGAGGTAGGGGTGGTTGCGAGACTCAAGTGTCTAGAACCTTAGATGGGACACAGATCTATGATTATATCACTTACAGAGCACTTAGCATTGATCATTCATCAATATTCAACCCTTTTTATACTTCACAGATAGCACAAAGCATCACAACATTCACTTAGATATAAGGTATCTTAGTACTTAGCAACAGTAAAATGGATCGGATCCAGTAGGTCATCACTAAGAATATTCATACATATTAGATATACTATTCATACACATCTAATGAAGCACAAAGCATAAGTAGATCTATCAAAATATATCAAAGAACTTAGCCAAAGCAGAGATAAACACATCAAGTCAAAGCACAGAGCATAACACACAGATTTGCGTGGTTCACCCCCACCCTGGAGCTACGTCCACCAACTCTTCTTCTTTATTATTGTCTTCCAATTGATTACAAGCACAGAGCTGTAGAAACCCTTACTTTGCACATGATAAAAGATCTTCGCGGCTCGCTAGATCCTTCTTCCTTACCTTTCAGCACAAAGCCTTCTATATCTTCACACAAAGACTTGCACTAAGCTCTACAAGTCTATATAGAATGCACAAAACTCTTCATCACACAGATCCCACTTGGCACATAGCCTACATCACATAGATACAATAGAATCATTCTCTACTAGATGCCTAGACGTCTATTTATACATTTACAAAAGTGGGCCTAAGCGTGGGTGAACCCACAGGCTGACATCCCTTTCCCATTACATATTCCCAAAACCCAAAATGGGCCCAAAATTGGGGTGAGATCCAGTGATATCTGCTTCATCTAGCACTCCATATTTGATAGGCTGTCAAAGTCCCAAACATGGTCAAGCATGACCAAGTGCTCCCAAAACTTGGTCAAGGGCCAACAGGTCCCCAACACTCACCTATGACTCATCCTGAGTCACTCTGATCTGAGAAATTCTGCCTCGAATGCCTCAATATTGGCTTGAGCTGCTTCGACCTGCTACAATGCTATGGCCTCTTACTC
>JASDQU011247919.1:8604-22237 GCA_032191745.1 Picea mariana
CAAAACCCATGACTAGGGTTGACATCAATGACAACAACCAATCTTCCAACATGTGGGTGAAGGGGACCCCGCTGCATTTTATTGTTGATAGTGGAAGCCAGAAGAACCTCATCTCAGTAGAGGTCATCAAACAGTTGGGATTGTCGACAACACCACACCCGCAACCATACAACATCGGTTGGCTTCGCCAAGGACGGGATCTTCGTGTCAGCCAATAGTGTCGATTGTCATATGACATCCAACCCTTCAAGGATGAGGTATTATGTGATGTTTCCCCACTGGATGTTTGTGATGTTCTCTTGGTCCAACCATATATGTGGAAGAGCCATGCTATTTATGAGTCTCGACCCTATAGTGTCATTGTTACTTTGAGGGGTCATCTCTACAAAATACCAGAGGTAGTTCTGACTATTGTTCCACCTAAAAAGTGCCGCAAGATAGTATCCCATACTGCAAAATTCAACTTCTTCACAATCTGTTCAAAAAGGGAACATAAGGACATCGCAACCGCTACAACCTTGCACCAAGCACCTTCTATCCAATAGAAGCAGGTCGACAAGGTTTCAACAAAGCGCAAATATTCATTATGCACATTTTCCTCTCATACAACTTCACTTGTTGAACAACCTCAACAGGTTGGTGACAGACTTCCACAAACTGACCAGTGCGACGTCTCCAGCAAGGAAAGCAACTCACCAAGATTCAGACTCAACAAACGCTTTTTCCTCTCCCCCGGGCACTCAATACAATGGAGACCATTGCTTCCTAAGGAGGGAGGATTGATATAGGTGGATATCATTGGCCACCCACCTTCTCCAACTAGCTCAAAACAATTTTCTGGGCAATTTACTATTTTTAGCAGTTTTTAACTTTCGAGGCCTTTTTGAGGGCCTAAATGAAGGTTTTTCAGGATTGAGATTCTCAATGAATGCCTATAGCATGATTGAGGCCCAAAAATGAATCTCCTCAATGATACCTTTCCAACGGGCTATCATACGCCTAAAACGTACATCATATGCAAAAGTTACGAACTCGGGAAGTCAACGCACTAACTTACCCAAACAGGGCCTACATTAATTTTGGCGCTTCATCTCCTAGGGTTAGGTTTTTGGATGTATAGGGTTTTTGGCATTCCTGTTTATTGTAAAAATGCCTTCAGAGCCTCATTGTAATCATCTTCTTGCAAATGAGCATAGCCGTCACATCTCTTCTCGGAGATAAGCCGCCATCATTCCAGCAAGCTTGTTTCCGCTGCATTTTACAGTTTCAGCTTATTTCCTTATTGAATAGAAAACCAGTTTTACTGTATCTCTGTTATTTTGTGTTAAGGACCTGTTAATAATATGTAGTCATTTCGTTCTGCTCATAAAATCCATATCATATTGAGTCTAGATCTTCTCTTTCTTCTAGTGTTGATATCTTAGGATCAAATCTCATAGGAAGAGATCTTAATACCTTTTGAACAATTACATATTATTTAATTTCTTCTCCCGATCCTATGATTTCATTTACTATTTCATCGAAGCGTAAGAAGTAAGATGCAATATTCTCATCTTCCTTCACCTTAAGTTGTTTGAATTGACCTATGTAAGTTTGAAGCTTTACTGCTTTGACTTTTGAATCTCCTTCAAAAATATTTTAAAGTTTGTCCCAAATATCTTTAGTGGATTTAAAATGCATAAATTTGATGTATAACGATTAACCAAGACCATTTAGAAGTGTATTTGTGGCTTTGAAATTATTTTGACTGAGTTTTATTGTTCTTTCACTTGTTGGTGGAACTGCTGGTTCTTTGTATCCATCTACTATAGATTGCCAAATTTCAAATCCATGTGCCTGTATATATGTTTTCATCCTTCTACTCCAGAATGCATACTTTTGTCCATCAAACTATGGTATTCCATGTTTATACATATTTTTTCTCTCCATGATCTACCTTTAAGTGGTTAAACTTATTCTTGAAGGAACCAAATCTGATACTAATTATTGTATTATTGAGAGGGGGGGTGAATTAGTAATAGAGCAATGATCCTTTTTAACCACAAAATGAAAGTGTTATATCAATGTAGCATTATCATCCAATAGTTGCAGAGTAAATAAACAATGAAAAAATGTGAAATCATACACATACACAGTACACCAGTGTTTTTACGTGGAAAACCAAAGCGGGAGAAAACTACAGAATGCTTTTTCTTATATGTCTTTAAGAATCACATTCATTGGAAGCACCAAATTCCTTTGTTTTCCAACTGCAACTGGAAGGAGGCTCCAACCCCCTACTTTCTTAGGCTACAACCTGAAGGAAGCTCCAACTCTCCAATTCTCTGGCTACAACTAGAAGGAGGATACAACCCCCTAGTTTCTTAGGCTACAACCTAAGGGAATCCCCAACTCTCCAATTCTCTGGATACAACCAGAAGGATGCTACAACCCCCTATGTTCTTCGGATACAACTGAAAGGTGGCTACAACTAACTGTTCGTGCCCCATCCAACCACTCTGACATAGAAGTAGAATGATAGAACCACTGTCACACTATCACTGTTAGATATACTATTGTAAACATGTACCAATCAACCTACACCAAGAAACCTGTACCAATAACCCGAACCATGCATCAACCATGCATCAACCTGTACCTCAACCTGTAATCAACCTGCACCATAAACAAGTGCATCAACCACGCACCAAACTGTACCAAACAAGCTATAATCAACATGTACCATAAACAAGTGCATCAACCATGCGCCAACCTATACCATGAACAAGTGCATCAACCATGCATCAAACATGTACAAATAACCTGTCAGAGCAACTTTTCCAAACAACATATCACAACAACCTATCTCATCAATCTTATCAACCAAATAAGATCTAATCACCAAGATCAATCACCAAGACAACTCTCAAATATGTGCATCAACCAAGCATAACACAACAACTCATAATTATCACCAAGACAAGTATGTTACATCATCCATAAACCATGTGTCAACAATACTAATAAAAAGTGCCTCCAACCATGTACCAAGTATGTACCAATCATGTATCAACTACTCATCAACTATGACTCATCAAGATGTACCAACATCATCAACTATACACTTAATCTATATGCCAACTAATCAACTACTTGTCTCAACCATGTACCCAACATGTACCTCAACCAAAATCCCTCATCAATTTCATCATCCAAATCTGATTTGTAACTTTGTAATAGACCTAGTGTATATGATCACATACCTGCAAACCTTCCTTAACTTTAACAACAAGAGACTGTCATTTTCATCAAACTTTACTTTAGTCTCACATGAATAATTTTGGATTAGTCAACAACCCTAATTTGAAATAATCATAACTATGTACCTGTAATGAATAAAGATCTAAAAATAGTACACAATGTTCTTCAGTGTATTTTATGCAATTCCTCTAGACTTCACTACTTGGAACCTCTCATAAAAGGAGTTATAGAAAAAATGACATACCTTGATGAATTTTGGCTTATTCTAGAGAGAGAACTTGTAGAGAGTACCCCACAAAGAATATTTGTTGTATGGATCTGAAAATTTTACATAGAATACGATAGACTGTACTCTAACCAATAAATTTTGTCTTATTGAATTTGGATCTTTTATGAAGAATTTATGACATTTTTACCCGAAACACTTGTTTTAGACTAGTTTGAGGACTAGCCACAAACCCTATTTTCTACTACGTGTAACTCCAAAAATACAACGACCCACAAGATGGAATTTGTATCAAAGATACTTGGATATGTACTTTACTCAATGGCCTCCCAATTTCACGGCTGAATCATTCTAGAAAAAATTTTATTGCGAAAATGGTGAGATGGCCTGTAAATAACATACCTTAGAAAGCATCATCAAAAGAATTTATCCTCCCTTGAATTTCATCCTTCTTTACTTCATCTTCCCTCTAAAATTCGTCTTAGATATCCTTTGGTTACCTCAGTCACCTATAGATATTCAATATGCTCAAGTGTGATTAAAATGAGAGAGCCTTGCCTCTTATTTATACTTTCATGTACCTTCGTCAAGGGGTTATTGTTTAACCATCTTAGCCTACTTTCCTTATTTTAGGGTTAACCTACTTCTAACCACTTTCCCACTTAGCAATTTCTCCATTAACTTTATTATTTAAATAATTGCTTTTGTATTCACTTTGACTTATAGTACACTCATCACTTCACTTTATTATTTACCTTCTAAAATCTCTTAAACCACTTTGACTACTTTGACATTTTGGGGATTCTAGATGATTCATGAGGGTTCTTCAACTTCATATGGCCATAACTCTCTAACGGTGAGGATTTAGGTGACATTATACATACCACTAGAAATGGCATGACATGTACTATCCATCTAGAATATTATTACTTGCAAATATATCAAAACTCATGCCATTATCCATCAAACAAACTTGGGTCCATTACCCAAACCTTTGTGCTACCGAAATTTGCTACTAGACTTTCTTCAAGAGTTGACATCAATGAAAACCAACCCAAATAATCAACATTATGTTGGTATATTTATTGTGGGAATTTGGATATTGATTTGGATAGTATGGTACAATATTGTAGACAAGGTTAATACTTCAATCATACACTTTTGTTTTCCTTCAGAAGCGCTCTCTTATGGCCTAATGTGCATTTTTATAATCCACTTAGAGTTGATGAAACACTCTACCTTAAACCTTGAATTCAAATATTATTAATTTAAATCAATTTGCATGATATATCTTAAAATTACATTATGATAGGGGTGGCAGGCACGAGCGGAATCCTCATTGATCCTAAAGGAAAAAATGAACTATCCTATGCATGGGGACTCAAAATTTTTTCTAACAATCAAGCTAAAGAATATGAATTTTTACAAGGACTAAGAATGACACTTATCATCCTATACATTCCCTCTCATTGTTAGGTGATTCAAACATCATCATCCAGTTGATGAATAAAAAATCCATTCCAAGTGATTGTAGTCTTGTGCCAATTTTGGATCAGGTTTCTCAAGAGGCCTTTAGGTTTCACAAAATAACCTTTTTCTAGGTCCTAAGGGAGAACAATATGGTCACTGACTCTCTCGCTAATGAAGCTACTAGATTGAAAATGGGGTTTTTAAGGGATAATTGTTCATTCTCTATCAAACTATACCCTAAGTATTTTCATGCACTCAATGGAAAGTACCTTCAATTTAATGAGCCACATGTCAATCATTAAATAACACCACTACCAAATATTTTCAATAAACACAAAGATCCATAATCCCCCTTCACACATGTTCGAATTGGTGGAGAACTGTAATTTTGAATGTGTTTTGGTCTTATATTCTAGTTGAGGTTTGATAATGGCAACTCATTGTGTGGAGAACATGAAGGCTTGTGGGACACCTCCCTTATTCATTATTCATCACTAGGATTATGCAATAGTTCTCTCCATGTTGGCCCTTTCTTCCATATTGGTGAATTTGAAGAATGCTTGCCTTTTTATTTGTTTGTTTGTAGCCTTTGGTTTTGGGATTCTACAAGCCAAATGTGCTTGGTGTTTTTATTTCTTTAGTTTGGAGGCACTCTAGTTTTGGGTGGACTGTCCCTTTTGGAATGATGTCACCCTATATTAAAATATCACACCTAGTTCACATAATTTAATAAAGTGGGTTGGGTATCGTTGTCTTTGGATTAGAATCCTCGTGGCATTTTCTAGTTTGATAGAAGATATTTTGGGTTTAATGTTGCATTTCTATTTTCTTAGTTGGCTCTAGTACTTCATTTTAAATAGGCTCCTTGTGATTGTAATTGAATATATGAATTGTAGAGATCTATGAGAGATTAGGAGAGTCTTAACATCACACGAGGAAATGATTTAAGGTAACAAGACTTCTATATTCACCATCACAACCAAGGTGCATGAAAATGAACAACATATAGTTTCCCAAATCGCTTCTATCATGGATTCTTTGGTTCAATTAAAGTAGCAAGTTGTTATCCTTGATGTAGAATGTGGCATGTTAAGAAATATAATTGTCCACTTGAGTAAATATGATTATGTCGCGGATTCCAATCAAAGGGTGTCTATTCATTCTTAACATAGAGAACCAAAAGAGGAGGACACAATGCACAAACTCTTTCAAGATATGGAGATAGGGGAAGAAGAGTACGTGCCAACCAATATTGTCTTGGAAGAAGCAACAAGGTTCCATATTTTCTTATAAGAGTATGCTTTTTAAAGTTATATGCATATAGGTACTTTTTCTAAAATCTATACTAGTAGTAAATACTGGGAATTTTGGCCAGCAAACATATGTAAATTTCGTATTTTGGTCCAGAACTATTCTTCTTGTTTGAAACTTGAAGATAGGCAATTTGAAGTATTAGTGTCTTTTAGCTTAGCTACAACCTTTTATCATTAATATAAATTTTCTAGTTTTGATATAAATATTAAAATAAAAATAAAATAAAATATAAAAATAAAAATAAAACAAACAAACAAACATTTAGTTATGATTTGTAGGCCCATTAGCCATTGCACCAAGTATCAAAATAAACATACACTGGAGACAAGATCATTCCCACAAGAGAAAAGTATTTTTTCTTTCCTTGAGATAAAAAATACTGACCTTGATTTTCTAAGAAGAATGGATCTAGCTTCTATGTAATCTCTTCTAAGTATTCCCTCCTCTCACACTATACACAAATTCCTTCTATTTGTTCTCACACTTTCGAATGAAAAAAGTTGAAAATGCAATGCCCCCAAATGAAATGGTAGAATCCAAAACCTTAATTCTTCAAATACATGCTATAAATTGAAACACAAGTTTATGAAGCTTACAAAACTTATAGAAATGCAACCACATTCTTTTCCCAAGTCCTAATTCACAGAACCTCAAATCTCAACTCAATCCCAAGTTTGGTGAGATGGAGGTCAAAGGAGAGAGAAAAAATCGATTTTGGATAAATGACCATGAATTATTTTTTTGCAGAGAAGATGCTTCGAGGGATAGAAAACTATAATCACCTATTTCAGTTGAGCACACTTTTCAAGAACAAGTCTAGCCATTATCAAATAATTACCTTAACTCAAGAGTTTCCAAACATGTAAAAGTTAACCCTAGGTTAGTTGAAAATGAGTCACTTGTGATGGGATTCTAATGTTGTGGGGCCCTTCTTTAATTGCTACTCAAACTTCATCTTCAAGCATGTTCAACCTTCAATAGTGAAGACCTCAATATGAGCTCCTCATCTTCTTCCAAATCAAGAAACGATTTTCTAATAGTGTAGATATGCCCAAATGTCCCCTCTTATAGAACAAATTGAGTACGTTCTCATTCAAAAATGTTTAGAAATATTATTTTTTGAAATCTCATATTTACCCTATGGAATGCATGTATATATAGTTTTTAAAAAATTGACCATTGGATGGTAAGCTCAAATTATATTTGTGAACACATTGATCAATATATATTCATAGGGAAATTGATTAACCTTGTTGGTTTTCATAAGTATTAAAAATCTCAAGTTACTTCCTCCTTCTTGACAAACAAATTATGGAAGGATAATTCGGAAAGGCAAATAAATCCGTCGAACAATTTTTTTTCAATGAAATGTTGAAAAGGAGGAAAAATTTGTACCTTAAATATTTTAATTTAAGGGGGTGGACATTATTATTTTAAGTTGAGGTCTATGATGAAAAGGGAGGAATACTCATTTTTTAGGGCCCTCACACCCACTATGCTTTGCTAACACATTCTACATTTTCCCTATCACATAGACTATTATAGAGTATCCTTATTTCCTTTCACCATGGATGATTTTTATGAGGATGAAGAATTGGCTCTTTAGAAACTCAAGAAATTAGTGAGTTGAAATATGTCTTTTTATAGGAATCTCATGTCAAACTTTGAGATGAAATTACTTCCTTGCATGTTATTAATGAGAAGCATCATGATAGGATTTCCGTGTTGCAAGCCATTGTTTCTCAATGGAAGAATGTTAATATCATGTTTAAGGAGAATGTTATTTATTATAGATCTATAATACTCAACTTCATAATGAAGTTTCTTCTTTGCATGATATTTTTTTTAACCATAACAAAAAAATATATATTCATCTTAAAAGGGGGTTGTAGTGAGGCTAGCAGCATGTGCATTCATCAAAATTCAGAGATGTCTCTAAAATTGAACTAATTTCTATACATAGTATGCTAAACTTTAAAAAAAATTCCAGACGTGAGTTCTAGGTGATTACACTTATGGCTTGCTTAAAAAACTCACCCAAAAAACTTGTAATTAAAAAAAACATTCACATCATTATGGGTGGAAACTTCCTTGAGCTTCCTTCCCCTCTTTCAAGTGAGGGGGAATTGGTTCCTCGATCTCCATAGGATCTATGATCTAACATATAGTATCCTCCTCCCTCATTCCTACTTGTAGATAATTTGAGCATTGCATTCCACCTCCAATGAGTCAATCCCTTTCTTATGAAGAAGAATGAGAGTTATGTTATTTGCATTTTCTGTAGCACTAGCCTGCTACAACAAATCTATGTTGTTTTATTGGGTGATTTCTTCATGCCTTTACAAAATTCTATGATTTTCCTTTAACTTTGAATTATCCATGATAGTAAGGGATATTCCTTTCACAAAAAGATTTAAACAATCTCGAAAACAGACCAATCCCCAACAAAAAAAAAATATTTTCAACCCCTTAATAGACTGACTAAAATAACAAGTCTCTATTCCCACAACTCCTTCCTAAAGAATATAATTTCTCCAAAAGAATGTGTACTAAGAACACAAACCGAGGAACTAGGGATTGTGCGGTCGAGATGAAGGCATTTTCCCCCATTGAGAAGATGATACAATCTGAATCTGCCTCCCTTAGATGCATCTGTTCAGAGTCGATGTTCCCACTTTATACCTCTACTCTTGGAACTAGAATAGATTCAAAATCTATATTTCCCACCCTCAAAACATAGGCCAAACCAAAAGGATGGAAGAACCTAATATACCACAAGTGATACATTGTCCCATATATCGACGAAGATCACATAAGAAGGAATTTAAATACCTCAAGACTATATTGATATGAAAAATGTGGGACCTATGGAGGCCACCTGCCATCCATCCCTACATATCCTCCATTTATTGATGTGAAATTATTATGAATTGGGTTGAGCAACATTGATTAATTATTGTATATGGTAGTGCTTGGAACCCCATTTTTAATAATGGAACCAGGACTGAATGTTGATGTTGTTGATATTATGGTAGCTATAGGAGGTATTAACCTCCATGTGTAACCTTTGTCTAGAATAGAATATTCTGGAAGCAAGAGAAACCCTAAATAGATGTGTAGAAACCCTAGAAGACAAGTCATCTCAGTAAAAGAATTAATATTAAAGTATTAGATTCTAAAGGGACAAGTCGGCTCAGTAAAAGAATTAATATTAAAGTTTTATATTATAAAAGGAAAAGTCGACCCAGGAAAGTGATAAGAACCACTATAAGTAAGAGATGATCTATATCATTTGTACACACACACTTCACACACTCTCTCAGTCAAGTTTGGCGCAAGTTTGGAGCTGTAGCTGCAAGGATGGAAGGTGGATCTTCTGGGATGGTTCTTGGTCTCTCTCTCTAGAACCATATAGCCTAAGATGTGCTCTCTATCCTCTAGTATCTCTTGGTGTCATTGTTGGTAATGGTTCTTGGTGGTATTCTTGGTAAGTGAAAATGCAACTGCAACTGCTGCAGTTGAATATTGTTCTTGTTCTGTGGTTTTGAGACTTTATGTTTCGTGAGCTATCTTTGGAAAAAGATAAACTCTCTTGGTTATCTGTATTAGAATATAATGGATGTGCTTGTTTTACCATTGACAATATCATTATTGTCACCCAACCATAGGCCAAAGCCACCCTTCGAGCACCTTAACCGTGACAGAGAATCACTCCAGAAGAAAACCCTAGGCTAGATAGCCAAACAAAGGGTAGTGCACCTTTTCTGAAGGATAGCACACCAACAAGATATGATCAGATTGTCCAAACCCTAACCAAGAGATAGTCCAAGCCAAACATGATCTTCTAGCTGCAACAGCTACAATGGCAACTCTTCTCAAACCCTGTGCACAAAACTAGGCACTGCAGTGCGCACAAGTGTTGTTCTGCAATTCTAAGACTGCATGCCAGAATGAAGACTAACCTCCTGTATTTATAGTAATTCTGGCTAACTGCCTGAGCTGACTTCTCATTCTGGGTATCTGTCTATTCAGTATATATTATTTCTTCTGGTCAACTTCTTCTCTTGGAGGCTAATAACCTAATATGAATTATCTTCTTGAGCTGACAAGTCTTCTAGGATTATTAGCCATCTCATTAGGGTTTCTTCTTACTTCCTGGAGTATTCTATTCTTGTCAGGTTTACACATGGAGGTAAATACCTCCTGCAACTACCATAATATCAACACTCCCTCCTAGCTAGGGAGGTATTACAGGTAATGGTCTTGAGCACAAACATACCATTCACCCGGTAGCATCAACATAGTTGTATAGACTATCTCATGACTAGATCATGAGCACTATCATCATTATCAGTGTCATCAGTTGCATCATCTCTTGAAACTATACTCTATCTGAGTAATTAGACGTGATACTCACTCCATAGAGTGACACACACTCCATAGAGTGACACAAGAGCCTTTCTTCTAATATAGAAGAGTAAATGTTCTGAACCATTTTCTATCTGGGAAATCGTTTTTCATTGATCATCCATCTAGCTGATAATCATTTTCAACACTGTTGATAATATTCAAGGAAATCAGAATAATATCATTCAATAGAGCACAACTGTGTCTATCCATAGTAGTATACAACTACAATCCAATGGTACACTACCACACAGGGTAGCACACAAATACTTGATCAAACAGTGGAACAAATCCACCACAGTAGTATACATCTACTGTCTAGAAACATATGGTTTTCATAACAATCATTTGATATCAACCTTCACAGAAACAATGTTATGATATAAAATGAATCATCTGGGCCATTCTTCCACTCACATCTGTGGGATCTTGTAAGATCATCTGCGCTCAGAAGATCAAACATCAATGATGAGATATCTGGACTATTCTTTTCAAGCAAGGAAGAACAATTGTCCTGATTTCTGAGCCTGGACCATTCCCCACCTTGGGCCATTCCATTGACACAAGACAAAGTGTAACCTGGAGAGAATGAGTCTTCCCTAAGGAATGTTTGTCCTTGATTTTTGAACCTAGACCATTCCCCACCCTGGGCCATTCCTCTGGCAATAAACAAAGTGCAGGCTGAAGAGAATGAATATGCCCTAAGGAATGACTATCCAGACCATTTCCCATGTTAACCACAAGAGGAAATGACTATCCTACACCAACCTCCAAAACAGACCATTCCTCATGTTAACCACAATGAAAATCGTTGTCCGACGAGGTGGGCCAGTCTTCTTGAGTAATGATCCAGATTATTTTCAACACGAAATGAGATCAGAGATATAATAAAGAAATGCACATAGATATCACATATATTCAATAATATAATAGAAATGTATCAGAGATGCAACCATAAACAAAAATATACAGTAATACATGATTTCTATTAATGAAATAAATGTACAGAGACTATAAAAATACAGAGTGAAAGAATCGCTAGAATGGTGGCAGCTTATCTCTGAGAAGAGATGTGACAGTTATTCGCATTCAAAAGAAGATGATTAAAATGAGGCTCTGAAGGCCTTTTTACAATAAGCAGGAATGCCAAAATCCCTAGACATCCAAAAACCTAACCCTAGGATATGAAGCACCAAAAGTCATGTGGGCCCCATTTGGGTAAGTGAGTACATCAACTTCCTGGGGTCGTAACTTTTGCATACGATCTTCGTTTTAGGCGTGTGATAGCTCATTGGAAAGGTATCATCTAGGAGATTCATTTTGGGGGCTCAATCATGCCTTTGGTTATAATTGAGGACCTCGATATTGAAAAACCTTCATTTGGACCCTCAAAATGGCCCCGAAAGTTAAAACCTGCTAAAAATAGTAAATTGCCAAAATTGCCAGAAAACTGTTTTGATCAATCCTCCCTCAGGAAGCAATGGTTTCCATTTTGTTGAGTTCCCGTGGGAGAGGGAAAAGAGTTTGTTGAATCTGCATCTTGGTGAGCTACTTGTCTCACTAGAGACGTCGCACTACTCAATTTGTGGAAATCTATCACGAACCTGTTGAGGTTGAGGCTGTTCAACAAGTCGAGATACATGAGAGGATGATGTGAAGAAGGAATATTTTCACTTTGTTGCAGCCTTGTCAACCTGCTTTTGTTGGATAGAAGGTGCTTGGGGCAAGGCTGTAGTGGTTGCAGTGTCCTTTTGAACAGATTGTGAAGAAGCTGAATTTTGCAGTATGAGATACTACCTTGGGGCACCTTTTAGGTGGAATAGTAGTCAAAACTACCTCTGGTATTTTGTAGAGATGACCCCCCAAAGTAACAATGACACTATGGGGTAAAGAATCATAAAAAACATGGCATATCCACATATATGGTTGGCCCAAGAGAACATCTCAGATATCTAGTGGGGCAACATCACATACTACCTCATCCTTGAAGGGTTGGATGTCGTATGACAATCGGCACTGTTGGCTGACATGGAGATCTCATCCTTGACGAAGCCACCCGATGTTGTATGGTTGTGGGTGTGGTGTTGTCGACAATCTCAACTGTTTGATTACCTCTGCTGAGATGAGGTTTTTTTGGCTTACGCTATCAACAATAAAATGTAGCGGGGTCCCCTTCACCCACATCTGTGAATGAAAAAGGTGCTCTCCCTCTTTAGGATCTGTTGGTTCTTCTGGTTGAATTTATGTGATCACAACATTAGTAGTGGGGTCTATGTCAATGATATGTCCTTTACCAGTATTTTTAGAATCAAGGTTCAGCTCCTTGTCTTTGATCTCGGCCACCAATGACTTTTTTGAGCGACATTCATCGGTGTTGTGCAAGGGGATTTTGTGGAAATCACACCATTTTCCAGTGTCCTCCTTTGTCTTCCCGTGACCCTTCTTTTCCTGTGTCTTGGACTGTGATGTAGGAGCATCTCTCCACTTCAGCCAGCCAACCATCATGCCACGTCAAGTGTGTGCATTCAATGATGAAGAGAGGCGTAGCCCTCATCTTTTATTTTGAATTCAATGTAATTAAATGTTTAAGCTGGTGAGCTGTGAAGTCGTGCCTTTGCACAGGATAAAGATAAGATAGGCCTTTAATGTTTGTAAGGCTGAAATCTAGATCTAGATGCTGGACTAGACAACCCATTCAATGTAATTGAATAGGGTAGGTAGCTTGGAGGGAAGAGCTCGAAGAGCCCCCTCAGGTAAAAGAGATTTCAGATCTCATTTTGAGTAGAGAGTGGAGAATAGAAGAGAGTCTGCGAGTAGAGAGCAGAAGAGAAAAGGAGATGAGACCTTGTTACAGGCCATGCTCAGGAACTCCTTGTAAAAACAGGCATTTTCCATTTTAATATAAACATAAGCAGTTTTTCCTGCATGAATTCTGTATTATGCGGATGTCTGTGAGTGTTATTTTATGTTGTAGAT
>JASDQU011247920.1:29386-39521 GCA_032191745.1 Picea mariana
GGGTTTAAGGATATATCATATTTCCTACACCTCTCAAAAATCTGAGTTAAGTGTTGGAATTGTTCTTCTCCGTTCTTTGAATACACTATTACGTCATCTAGATACACTACCACACATTTATTGATTAGTCCCTGGAAAGCTATGTCCATGGCTCTTTGGAAGGTTGCTCCTGCGTTAATTAAACCAAAAGGCATGTGCTTATAAGCAAAGGTTCCCCATTTGGTTCGAAAAGTGGTTTTTAAACGATCTCCCTCTGAAGTAAGGACTTGGTTATAACCTAAGAAACCGTCTAGTAGAGAGAAGATCTCCAAGCCAAACACGGTCTGCAGGAGTTGTTCCATTGGCAGGACTGGGTAATTGTCCTTTTCTAAAGCCATGTCGAGGTTCCTAAAATCTACACATAGGCGGATCTCCCCTGACGTTTTCCTCACCAGAACAAGGTTCGCTACCCAAGTGGAATGCCTAACCTGAAAAATGATTGTGTCATCTAAAATCTTGTTTAATTCCTGATACATAGGAGGTTCCAGGGATGGGTGATACTTTTGGAGCTTCTATTGGAAAGGTTTCACTTCCAGTTTTAAAGGGATGGTGTGTTGAATGATGTGGGTATCATACGTTTTCAAATCCCTATAGGACCACGTGAAGACATCCTGGTATTGTCTAAACAATTCGAGGTAAGATTTCCTCTCTTCCTTAGATATAGTCTTGCCCACATTAACATTCTTTGGACTCTCTAGGGTTCCAAGACTTATCGTTTCATGCAGGGGACAAGAGATACCAGTCTTTGCATTTTTGGGTCCCTTAAATCGCTCTTTCAGATCAAACAGATTTTCTAGATTAGCTATCTCTTTCGGGATCGTGTGACCCTTTGATTTATCCATAGGTCGTCCCATCCAAGGATTGGTTTCTGTGGATAGCTCTTGGAATTATTCATCATCAATAGCGAGATTTTTGAAATTGTCTTCGTTAGTCAAGAAGTTTATGATTTGTTCATCTCCTTCAAAGACATTCCAATTGGAAATGTTATTAGGTACCGAAGGTTTGTAAAGTAGTTCCACGGTGAATCGAGAGGCTTCATAATCTTCTAAATGTGACAGCCTGGAAGTGGTTGTGGCCAAGGAGTCAGCAAGAACATTATTTGTTCTGGGGATCGCAGTGATATTAAAATCCTCAAAGTGCTCTATTAACATATACACCTCCTGCTGATAGTTCTTCAGATGAGGAGAATTGCAATGTATAGTATTTCTTACTTGTCTAAGAATAATTTCAGAGTCCCCGAAAACTTTCAATTCTTTGATATCCAAATCTATGGCTTTCTTTAATCCTTGTACCAGAGCTTCATACTCGGCAGTGTTGTTGGTACATTCGAATTCTAGCCTATAGGACAAGAAATTGTGTTTACCAATAGAATCGATGAGGATGCATCCTGCTCCAGACCCTTCTTGAGATTTAGATCCATCAAAATAGAGGGTCCAAATTTGTGAACAGGAATCACTATTTTCGTTTCCCTTATTAATTTCTTGCTCCCTAGCCTCTTGTTTCGCAAGCTCTAGCACCGAGTTTTGGCAGAAAAGGGTGTCTCCTGTCACTATCAACGATTTCTCTTGGAAAATCAATTCATAGTTTTGGGTAAGAGGAACATTGGATAGAAGGGGGGGTGATTTTCGAAGTAGGTTTCGCAGAAATAATTGCCCAGTATGGGAAAATATGTGGACGAGGGCTCGTTAGGGTTTTCTAAATCAGTGACTGTATGTTTTAGATATCTCTCCCTATCGATTCTGATCATGTTCTTGTATCCCTTCAGTGGTAGACAAAAGTGTGCCCAGTCCGTAATGAAGTAACCATTTATCTTTTCAGACCAATATTGACTCAATAATAGCCCATATGCATATGGGATATCTACTACAATAATGTCGATCACTTGAACAAACGTGGGGTGTGTCAATATTCTGATCATCACGTCTTTGAGTTCTTCTATGACCTTGACCTGGGTTCTGTCCAGTTGTATGACATGTTTATCAGTCTTGAGAGGAACGACATTCAATTTCTTGCAAACAGACAAGGGTATGACATTGGAGGATGCTCCAGAATCTACCAAACAGTTGTGGAGGTTTCTATTGAAGATTTCAAATGTTAGGAGGAACAAGGGGACAAAATGTTTTTCCTTTCTATCTCCCAAACAGGTATTCACAGTTGGTTTTCCCACCGGATCTATGTGAGTCAAACTTCTTTCTGGGCCATTGCTCGTCGTCGGGTTTTCCGCAGAGTTCAAGGCCTATAACAGAAAGTATTTCTACTGAGGGATCTTGCATATATCCATAACTGAAATATTGGCCTTTAGATTCTTCAAATCTTTGACCACGTTGTAATCTAGTTTGGGTGATTCCTGGGTATGAATGCTTATAGGATTTTTACTGAAAGTGAAATATGTTTTTGGGTGGTCAGGATTTAACTTACTTTGTGAGGCTCGGGTGGCGTCGATACCTTTGGAGTCGGGCAGGCCCTTACTGCGTGTTTGTATCACTGGAACTTCCATGGATTGTTCCCAAGACTCAAACAGATCATTGGAAGGCATGATCAGGTCGGGATCCCATATCAGCATGGTTGTATCTCATGGTGGGTCAACTTCTTCCTGGTCAGCAATATTCATAATCGAACTACTTGATTGTTTGGTCGGGGAGACTTCGTCTAGAAACTGATTGACCATCAAATTCATGGCATGTACCCACTGAGGGAAGTCTCTTTCAGAGTGGTTTTCTTGATGATAAGTACAGAAAGAATCAGACGCGACATTCCCTAGATTGATATTTAAGTTAGCGAGGGGAGGTTCAATTGCTTTGAAAGGTGGGTTTCTTTTAAAGAAAGAATTATAGGGCCTTTAGCCTTGGTTTCCCTCCCCTACATTTCTCTTCATGTCTATTATTGCGTTCGATAATTTCTTAACCATGAGTTGTAGATCTTCTATATCACCATTACCTTTGTCAGGAGTTTGTTCAATCAGTTTTCCCGGAGGTCTAGTCAGAAGGAGTCCTCTCCTGGGAGGGGGGTGGCTTTCTTTCTTCACTAAGGAGACTTGTCCCTCTTTACATCATTTCATATGGAATTCTATTGTCTTGGCCTCCTCAAAAGTTTCCACCAGGGTTTGCTTAGCGACTCTTCTTACAAACATAGAAATAAAAGTTGGGAGCGCGTTGACATAAACCTCGATTTGCAACTCTCGAGTTGGTTTTGCCACGGGCTGGAATTTTCTTAAGACGGTCGTGAATATCTGATTGAAATATTTGACCCTCTCTTTCGGACTCATGGTGGTTGCGAACAACTCATCCATCAAGGCTCTCGTAGTAGTTTCCTCTGCAAATTTATCTAGAAAATCTTTATGGAACTTAGTCCAGCTGGTTATCGATCCTACTGGCAAATTGAAATACCACATGGACGTTGAATTTTCAAACATGTAGAGGAAGAGTCTACAGACTATGTCTTCATGTTAAACATTCATAAGTCTAATCACGAGTATGAACTTCTTGATATGATCTTCAGGTAATCTCGAAGTTTTGGGGTCGTACTTAGGAAGCAGTTTCTCCGGATGTCGGGGAAAATTATGTACTCATCCAGGGACGGCCACGACGTCTCCGGCCAACTAGGGCTGATTTTTCTCAAGTGGGATTTCTCTTTCTCCCTCATGGTTATTATTACCCTCCATATCTTCGGAATCTGAGTAGAACTCTTCTTCTTACGAAAATGCATTTAGCTCGAAGACGTCGACGGCTGGTGTTTCGGGTATCATATCAAGAGGTTCTTGGATTTTGGAAATTGTGAAATCTATTAAGTCTTCTACGGGGTGTAAGAAAACCTCGTCGGGAATGATAACCATTAGTCTCCTTTGTTGTTTTCTTCAAGGGATAATGGGAGCTAAGGACAACGCACCGATCTGTCAAGCGTAGGTCTAGTGATTCTCCTGAATTGATTCACTTCCTCGTGAGGAAGGGAACAAGGTATTTCAAGGTGAAAAGGTTCTTCCTCGAGCGGGGGTGAGTTATCCATTTTGGGAATACTCAATGTGTGTGGTTTTTCCTATGAAGGACTGGCCATGCATGTGGGTTGTTACGAATCTATAGGTTGTTTGAAATGATATATAAAATATATATTCAGCCATTCATTCTCAGTCCCTCCTTCTAGCGCCAATTATGTTGATGGGTCCTAAATCCCTTGACTCAAAAGTAGGAACCAAACCCACCACCAAGGCCTAATTAGACTCTGCATCATTTAAAATGGAATGGTTCTCCAGATATTGCGATCCGACCAATTTATCGATGGGCTTTTTCATGTTTTCTTATGAAGGATCTTCCTTCAATTAGGATTGTTTTCTTCTGTATTTTCTCTTGGGTGGGGATGATATGAGAGATTCAAGCCAGTATAAACCAAATTGACACACAACAGGATTAATTTTTAACTACTGGGGAAGAGGTTAAGCTTGGGATAACCCGATGCACAACATGCAGACAATTACTCTATACCACAGGCCTAGTACTAATACATTAACCATGTGAGCATCCAATTACTGTCTAAGAAACTAACTATCGGAAAGAAAGCACATATGTAATAAGATAATGGCAAGCAAAATAATTCATCTACCATAACCATGCATCACATAATCACACAATGATTTATCTTCATCATTAAAGCATAGAACATCAAGACATTGCACCAAATAACTTGACAACAGAATTAATTTCTCTTACTCATTACTGCATCATTCATGAAACAGGATAGGAAGTAGTTCTTCTCCCAGTCCAATCGCATGCATCTGATGAAAATAGCTTGTCTTTGGTCCAGAAGGACTTCTCAATTCATAGCAGTCTCAAAATAATTCTTAACAACCAAAAGAAAGAGTTCTTACAACAACCATAGACCCTTTTCTAATTGGTCGGTGTCTTTATTTATAATATAAAGTTTTAACTGAAACTAACGGCTAAGTGCAGTTTAAACAAAACAAAAATCACCACGTGGCGTTATCTTCTAACAACTTCTTTAACAGTCGTCCTAAGATACTTCTTGGAAAGGGTGACTTTTCTTGTATTCCATCCAGCTGACAAAAACTTCTTCACAAGTTTAGGCCCATTGAAATATGTGTTGTTCCATCGAGACCACATATATTCCCTTGATGTCCACTGCATGTGCTCAGTACTTTAATAAACTGGAGTTCAGTTGTTGTAGCATGGTTCAGGCTCTGATCAGATGTTTTGCAAATTGTTGCACTTTCCCTGGCCTCGCATCAGCTATCTTTGCAAACTCTTCAGTCCATAGCGCATCTTGTTCGGCATGCAGCTTGACCACGTCACTTAGGTCTATGACATTATTGGGGGTGTCGAACTCGGGGAGCCCGGAATCCTTCATTATTTTGTTAATTTTATCCCAATGCTTCTTACACCTATTCCATTGTTCTTGGATCTCTCGATGTGGGCCTCGAGACATCTTAGCCCAGTACTCGGCTAATCGCTTCATGCGATTAAGAATACTTTTTTCTATCATCTGAATGCCATGTTTTTCCTTATCTCGGCCTTGTTGTACTACCTCAACGTACTCAAGTCTTTCTACTGCTTATTGCACCCTTTCATACCATCGCTCCAGATCCTTTCATGTTGTGAGTGCCACGAGAGTGTCCTCCTGGAACTCAGCTATGTTTTCAGTTAATAGGTGTGTTTCCTTCTTAAACTCATTGTAAACTCCTGCGAACTCACCTTTCAGATACACAGTGGTCTGTGTGGCACCTTTATAGTATTCAGAAAGATGGCACAAGTGATTGAGCTCCTTTAGGGTGGAGGCTAATTCCTTTTTGTCTCTTCTGGCTTTGTCCAAAGTGGCATCTGAGAGGGTGTTTCCTACATCGATCAGTTCAGACATCTGGGTGTCTGCTGTGTTGATCAAGTTCTCCTCTATAGTAACTAAGATGGAGTGATCCAATGAGATCCTTCTTTTCTTTGCAATCCTTTGAACAATGGCCTTTCTCTTTTGATCGTAGGAGATCACATAGATATCCGCTACCTCGCCCATTGGCTCAGGTATCTGCTGATCACCCCATGTTAGCTTGTTTCCCAAACTATCAATGGTGTATATTTGTTCAAGATTGGGCTCTCGAACGTCCTAATTGTGCCTTGTGGGTCCAACTTCTACTTGTCGCTCATCGGGGATTTGAGTATTGGGCAACATGGAGGTGTCGGGCATAGACTCATTACATATTTGCTCGTCGGTCGCAAAACTGTTGATTTCCTTTTGCGGGGATCCTTTCTTTGTCTCCTCCGGTTCGGGCTCGTCATTCGGATCTGCTTCGGTTTCCAATTAATTTTGTTCTTTTGTTTTGAGGCTGCTTTCAGCTTCTATTTTCTTTTGCGAGACCTCCTTGTCTTGAACCTTGGGCTCAGGGGAGGAAACTTTCTCGGGACATTTTCCTCTTGGACACGCACAGGGGAGTCATGAGATGGTTCTAAGCTTTCATCATCGCTATATATATGTATAAGTTTGTTGAGGGGATTAGGAGCTCATGTTTCTATTCACACCTAGCATGTCTCTGTTTGACTTGTCCTATCCACAAGGGAGTTGATCGGCGATGTTGTGGATCCAGTGTTGCCTAACCCGTTGGTGTTCCCAAGGTCTATGGAATCGAGGCTACTCGACTCCATCGGGCTTATTTCTCAGGTATTTATTGGAAGCGTAAGCATTATGATAAGGTAAGGATCATCCTGCATTTGTTTCATTAGTAGCTGGCTTTGCTGGTACAAAAGTGCACCCTTCCCTTGTGCAGCTTGAACTTCAGGGAAATCCCTGATTTGTATTGATGATTCCTAATAAATTCTCGCCACCTCGATGCCCTCTTGGGGATCTCCTATTCCTTTGTCTGATTCATATGCTACAATTCCTTCCCGGACCCTAAGAATTTCTTGAGTTGTCTGCTCCAAAGACGTCGCTTTCTCTTCCCAACTCATAGATTTGAACTTGGTCATTCAAGGATCAACCCTCCTTGACGCCACTTCATCCCAATCTTGAGAATTTTCGGTGAAAATTTCATCTTCGAACCGATCATGGGCATAAGGCCAATAGGATGATACCTGCAATGCATGTTGTAGAACCAGGCCCTTAGGATTGTGTTTGCGAAATCGGTCGGTGTGGAACCAGAATTCTAGTTGACTCAGCCCTTCTTGCTTATCTTGTGCGGTATCTTTGACCATGTAGAAGCCAATATGAAACCCATATGGAATGAATCCCCACTTCTTGTCCTTTACTAAAGTGGCATTATATCCTTGCAGGATGGTCTAGTAGCAAATTTACCCTAACACTAGTCGGTCGGGAACATATATGGGTAACAAATGCGGTGCCCCTGTGGCTCCGAAAACCCTAATGTAGGTTTTGTGCTCGTCTAGATACCAGTGACCCACTTTGGATATAAAATTTTTTGCTTTTTTTGACAGCCTAGGGCACTCTTTCCTAAACAACAAAAAATAGATCCGTGCGATAAACTAGTCACAGATAAGAGCATAGGATTTTTTGTACCTATTACCCCATAAGATGTTGAAGTATACATGGATCGATAGATCCAAGGAGTGCCAGTTCAAGTTCATTCTAGAGAAAAATTTCCTGGTGCAGATGATGTCTAACAGATACGAGGCCCTGTAGAAGGAGGGGGTTTCCCCCTCTTTTGGCGTCTGGGCTTGTCTTATGTAGGTGCTCAATTGTTTGGAGATGATGGCACCCCAATTGAAACCCGTGCCTGAAATGGCCACCATATAAGCTAGGGGAATCCAAGCCTCTAAAAATTGGGAGAAATATTTCTCCCCATGCAACCAGCAGAGAAGAGCCATCAAGTATATGTATGGTTCCCTTAGATTGGTTGTTGGGTACCATCTGACAGTCTGGTTCATGAATTTTTGTCTTCCCTCCACGATGCCATGATTTTACTGGTATCGTGTGATGCATAAAAACTCAGAACAAAATCAGTGCTCAACTTTTCTTTCGACTCCCCGAGCTTGTAGTAACTCTGAACCTTTGATGGCAAGAAAACCCCATAGCATCCACCATTACCATCATTAATCAAACATTTTTGTGCATTGGTGTGGTCAATGAGCCACTTTAGGAGTTCAATGCAAGGAAACACCGGAGTTTGGATTGCCACCATGTGTAGATAAGCCCTACGAATGTTTGGGAGGACATCATCATCTAGCTTCCTTGTATCAGGATCGTTGTGCGGGGTATACTCGAGGGGTTCTTCTTTCTTGATTTTCTTAAACCATTCTTCCCAGCGAGGGAATGGTGTTTTGGCTCCAATGTTTGCCTCTGTGTCCCCGAAGGCCAGGGGTTGGATGAAGGCCTTCTTGGTAGCTATCTTAATGACAGGCATCGGTTTGGGTGGGAATTCTAATTGTCTTGCAACTGCTGGGGAGGAGCCCTCTCCTGCTTCTGGTTCTTGTGGCTTTGGCGCTCTTGGGGATTTCCTGGTGGAGGGTTTTTTCGGAGGCATTGTTCCTGGTTTTAAAACTGCCTTTAAGCATGTGTACAGAGCAGATTTGGGTTGAGAACATAAAAAGGAAGCGTAAAACACAACGAGTGGATACATACATGTAATGCTTGCTAAGATAGTTGTCTAATACTCACTTAACTTTGGATGACTTCTCTGGATCGTTAGCCCTGCTCCTCTGTTTGTTCTAAACTCTTTGTCATGCAAAATAGGATCATACACAATGCCCTTGACAACATATAACAGGAGAGACTCTATTCGTCGTATCAACCAGTTAATACGAGTAATTAATGCAATTCAAAAATAAACTATCGTCGGTTCTCCACAATTAAATTGTAACTAGTCGACGGCGGAGGCACGGAGGTAGATGCATTGTATCGACAAGTTTAAACGATTTCTTTTGATTCGCGCACAGATTAGTAACTAATTCGTGATCCGAAATTTTATTAACACCTTAAATGCGTCGTACCTATCAAATCTAAGGGTTAAAACATCTTATCACGTCGTGTCTTTCCGGATTGGAGGTTGGGGATTGGCATTTTAAAATGTAAAATTAATGTGTATTTTAGTTCATAACTCTCCAATGTTGAAATTGCATTGGGTGTCGGCGGTCAGCAATACCGCTCCTCTCCTTGTGCGACGCTTATTTTTTCATTTTCTGCCAAAGCTGAACAGATCAGTCTTCATTGATACTCCTGACAAAGTTCAATCGCAAAAAAAAGAAAGGATTTCGTCTACCGACGCCGATGAAGATAGGAGCTCAGTTATTTTAAACTTCTCAAACAATTTTTCGCCACCTTTAATCTTTACCGATGTCAAAATCCTAAGCACATTGGGGAAAGATTTAGTTTGTTGATTCCTTAAATAGATGTTAAGTGCCCTTTAATGGTTAAGATGATTCTTTGTTGTTTGTTGAAGCAAACTTTAGAAAACAAATATATGAAAAAAAAGCGCAGGTATTAGTTTCATACTAAAGGCAAAACAGATAGTGCAAAGGATCAAGTGGTAACCAAAAAGTAAAAAATGGACATAGACTTTTAGGGTTTGTTGAGTGCTCAACACAATGCACCCCCTATGTTCCAGTCTTGCATGAACCACATATTCAGGGATCAGTTGAGGAAATTGGTCTTGGTTTTGTTCAACGACATCTTGGTCTACAAAAATACATGGAAGGAGCATATGAGGCACTTGGATGAGGTATTGAAGATCATGAAGGCACAGTCATTATATGAAAAAGAGTCCAAGTGTGAGTTTGGTATGACAGAGCTGCTTTACTTGGGCCATATCATCAGTTCACAGGGGGTACAGGTGCACCTAGAAAAGATCAGGTCCATTCTGGACTGGCCAACACCCATAAACATAACAGAGTTTATTAGTTTCTTTGGGTTGTGCAGCTATTACAGGCAGTTCGTTCGGGATTTTTCTCATCTTGGAGCACCGCTGACAGATCTTACCAAGCATGGGGATTTCATCTGGACTGAGGAATCACAGAAATCCTTTGATCACATGAGGGAAGTCATGAGCACTTGTCCAGTGTTGGCATTACCAGACTTCACCTTGCCATTTGTACTAGTGTGACGCATTCGGTGAGGGTATTGGGACAGTTTTGATGCAGGGAGGACACCCCAT